>JAAGNO010015727.1:0-21581 GCA_033439905.1 Ceryle rudis
TCCCCCTCCCACGACGCAGCCGCCCGGACCCCCCCCTCCCGTGCGGCGTCTCCTTCGGCCGCGGGGATGCGAACGGGCCCGGCTCCCTTCCCCTGCGAAACGGTTGTTGTCACCACCGGCTTCAGAGACCCAAAGCGAACGCGGGTTTCTTGAGAATTCACCTAGAATTGGTGCAAACGATCTCGAGCTGAATTAAACCCCATCGCAAGAGCCCCCTCCTCAGAATATCTTTGGAGGCAGCCGTGGAGTCCTGGCGCTCGCACAGCTCGCCATTGCCTTTGCCATTCAAGCAACGGACAAAACCCACGCGAATAAACTGAGCTGGCAGCCCACACCTTGCAAAGATGCTGCTTCTAATTCACTACTGTGCAGCCCAAGAAACCAGCGCTCTGCTCAGCTTACTGTTGACGTCTTGCAATGGTTAACAAAGCCCCTTCAGTTACCCCGAACCAATATTGCTTGTGTTAAAGCACAGCGAGAAAAAAACCCATTGCTGCTGGGGAGTTCCTAGCCTCTCCATCTTGCTCAGAGAAAGGAGCATTTCAGAGGCTGCAGCTCTTTATGTTGCCTGCTTGAGTTTCATTCCTGCTTTGATAGGTGTCACCTGCCCATCTCCACTCAACCCAATTGCTTACTGGCTGATGGCAAGTATCAATTCATCAAGTTCTTATTCATAAAGAGTATGGAGATAGTTCACAAACCAGATAGGACCTCCTTGTTCACAGATCTGAGTTTCCTTCTTTGCCTGGTCTTAGCTATGTATTCTGCAGTAGTGGAAGTAATAAAACTCTGAGATACCCGGTCTCAGGGTTTTTGAGTTAGTTTGGGCTGATTCCCCTAGAAGTTCTGTGTGAACTCTTGTGCTGAGAAGCACGTCCGTGTTGGAGCATGCCAAGATTGTGCCTGCAGTTGCTGTGCAGCACAAGATTAGCAGTGTACTCATGATGTGGTTTATTTTATAACTCGTTAGTGAGGTGTCAGGAGCCCAGCATCCAGTTTTCTACTTGGCCATTTATTTGTAAAAGCAAGTTTAATCAGTGTGGTCACGAGAGGACACAAGCCTGATGCAAGGCAGCGTAGTACCATCTTCTTCCTCATCAGGCTTTACCAAACAGGTTTTGTAATAATTTCCTGCATCGATGGTTGCAGCTTCTTGGGTTGTGCATCCTTTTTATCTTGTATTACCTCTGCCTCCCCCTGATTTCATACAGGCTTTGAAGGAGACTTACAGCCCTGAGACAAAAGAGGAAGAGGATACTGCTTTATGGTTTGAGCCGTTTGACTTGTGAGCGTAATGTGAGGCTGCAGCCTGGCTGAGTCTTGCCTGTAGCCGAGAGACTATGACAGTTGACAGCTCAGCCAGAGAGCCCTGAGAGGACGGGGTTGATGGCTGCATGGGAAATGGTGCTCAGCTCCAGCTCTGGGATGCTCTGGGGGGGTAATCAACGCCTTGATTTACACATCCAGGATAAAGGGCAGCTGGCAATTGACTTAGAAATTATTTTGCTCTCCGTTAACAGTCCCAGGAAGGACTGAACTAAACACTGCTGTAGAGACCGTTAAGCTGTTATTACTGTTAATCAGGTCCATCAGAGAAGACAATAAAGCCTCTCCTTCTAAAGGCCTTTTCTGTCTTATGAATGTAAAGCAGTAGGTAAAAAAATTCATCACGCTTCACTGTGCGCCTAAGAATTGCACTGATTTGCAGTGGTTTTATTTTTATATTCTACTTTTTGGCTATTCTCAAGGTTTCTTTGCATAAATAAATCACTTCTTAAGTACACCTCTATCTGCAAAGCAGAATCCTTCTCTGTTCTGGGGCTTCTGATGGGGTTTGGTGCTTCTGAACTAAAAGTAAATCCTGACATATTAGGTTGAGGTGTTGGGTTTTTTTGGGGTTTTTTTTTTTATTTGTTTGGTTTTATTAGGCAAAATTAAACAAAATTGTCAACCTGCCACCCCCATAAACCCCAGAAGCCAGTTGACCTTTCTGCTGTTCAGTAGAAACTGGGATTAAACCCCAGCAGAACTCTGTTGAGATATATTGAATCCAATGAAGCAGGGAAGAAGCTGTCTCAAACTGGGATTAAGGGATTGCCAGGCAGAAAATTACTTCCAAATTGACTATGCTTTTCATGCTCTACAAAACACCTTCTCTGTCCTTTTTTCTGTGGCGTTTTTCCAAGACAGAGCAGTCCTCATCCACTGTTTGTGTGTCTACAGCACCGATGGCATTTTGGTTATAGAAGCAGATAAAAAGTTGGTGCCAGCTGTACCCATTTCACTGTTTTCTGAACTACCCTGTGTGGCAACACAAAACAATAGTAACATCAGTTTTTTTGCTACAAAGAACCTTGGAAATACCGAAAGGATCTAGAAATTTTGTATTAGCAGTGTCCAAGAAAAATTTTTATTAATTTCTACAAAAGGAAGCCTGGTGGTTTGAAACAAGCTAAGCCAGTTAGACGTGTGGTTTCTGCTGTTTTTTTTTCTCTTCCCTGTTAAATTAATGTTCTGTGGTAAAGTACAGTAAGTTTTGACTTGTAATACAGCATGTAACTTGAACTTTCCCGGGTTTTCCAAGCTTGTCTGATTTGACCTAATTAGCAAGGGCATCTGAGCAGTTTTGCATGAGGTTTCCATAACTCTTTTGATGGAATTGGTGAATGGAGAAGGGGAGAACACTGAGTTTTTTCTCCACTGTTTTGTCTGTCGGTTTTTCCCTCTCCATGTTCCTTGGTGATGCAGTTGTAACCAGACTGAACAGCAAACAGCTGCTTACGCAGTCCCTGCCAAAGCTGCTGCTTGGCTGCAGTTTGCCTCCTGGCCTTCCCACTTCTCTGGCACTTCCTTAGCTCTGCCAGCTGCCCTCGTTTCAAATGTTCAAGTTTTCTTAGTACAACACAGGACAACAGCTAGACTTGTTCTGTTGGCTGGATTAAACTAGAGAAGATCCTGTCTCTGCATATACTTATCTAATCTTGTGGTCAGCGGCACCAGCTTATAATTACCTGCAGAGACTCATCAGGCCCTGTACTAGATAAGTTAGTTTTATAGAGCCACATGTACAGACTGGTATATATTTACGTGCGTGCAGCCTGTTTGTACTTGAGTCACTTCCCTAAACCTCCCTGCTTACAGGGTTACAAACTTTGCATTTACAGAAAACAAATTTCCTTTTTTTTTTTTTTACCATGAGTGAGGTTAACTGCCCTTCTCTGCACAGATCATCCTGTGATTTAGGTTCCTCTTGTGGGCATGTAACCACAATTATATACAAGACAGCTGGTGAAGCTTCACCTGTATCTTGATATGTCCTGGACTTCTGTTTTCTTTTTTCCAACTTCAATAGCACTACTTATAAAGAGCACTGGATTTACGGGTGTCATACCTGTCACCTGAACGCTGCCTAGCTGCAGTTGTAGTGGGAGACTTGGTTTTGTTTCTGTTCTGTATCACCAAATGTCTTCCTCCCTTGTGTCAGTGGAAGAATGAGGACGATCCCTTTTTTCTGGGGCAGTGTCTCCCAAGGTACCTGACAGAGGGAGGAGGCCCTGTACTCCAACATCTAGGGTGGCTTGTGGGCCAGGATTCCTGGGGTTTACTTTCATGAGCGATGTTCATTCATGTCCTGCCACTGTCTAATGTCTTCCATTTCTTTTTGCTTTGAAATTCTTTGAGGTATTTTATCTCTACCAAACAAAAGTACTCTCCGAGACTTGAGGAACATTACACTTAATTCTGTTTCAGGTCTAGCTAGAATGTCTGAATCAAACTCCCTTCACTTTAGGATGTTATCTGAACTGCAGCAGATACAACGTGCTCGTGCTCTGCCCTCCCAGCCCTGCTTCCTTTTCTAAGTTTAATAGTGAGGAGCAGCTAGGAGGGGATCCTCGGTCCCTTGCCTGAGGTCCAGCCCTCCAGCTCTAAGCCCTGGCACAGCTGCATTCAGAGACCAGCAGAAGTCATCAATATTTCTAAATATTTAACTTGAATAAGAAAATTGCTGACCCGCTCTCAGCAAACAACGGTGAGCAATAAAGAAGGTGTGGTTTGCTTTGTTTGGTTGTTTTTTTATCCAGTTTCTTCATGGAAAGTGTCAGGCAGCTTTCTACCAGGAGTAACAGATGATGTTATGAACGAGGCACTTCCTTTAGTTTCCTTAGAGTCAGTCACTTTCTGTGATGGTCACACTCTTACTGTAATCAGAAAACTGGACTGGACTGAGACTGGAAGACTTAGTTGCCAAGATGAACATGGAGCACATGTTAACTGAGGTTTTAAATGGCCATGGTAGTGCTTTGTTCTAGAGAGGAAAGTGTGTGTGTGTGTACGGCTGCATCATTCAGCCACTACTGAACTCACCTCAAGGAGCTGGATGATACTATCCCTTTAAGGCTGTGCAATGACAGAGCTATTTACCCTTCCACTTCAAGCTGGGAGGAGGAGGTTTGGAATTGAAATATACTGACCTTCCTGACTCCCGCATGACTTTCAGATTTCCAGAGTTAATATCTTGATTCCAAACTCATTTTTGTTCCCTTTAAAAACTGAGAACAGTAAAGGCCTATCAGCTAAGCATTCAGATCAGCCCAAACCACTATTTCCTGCAATTGAAACATCTGTTCTCTCCTTCTGCCTGGGTCATGATAGGTTTTATCACACACACTTCAGGACATTATCTTAATATTGTGATTTACAGCTCTAATAGTACTGCTCTTTGTGTTTAACTCCAGCTGGGCACCGTGTTGGTAAGACTGGCTCTTTACAGAATCATTAAGGTTGGAAAAGACCTCTAAGATCATCAACTCCAACCATCAGCATTGCCATGACCACTAAACCATGTCCTAAAGTGCCACGGCTATGCATTTGTTGATGATGACTCCACCCCCTCCTTGGGCAGCCTGTTCCAAGGCCTCACCACTCTCAGTATAGAAATCTTTCCTAATGTCCAATCCAAACCTCCCCTTGCACAACTTCAGCTCATTTTCTCTCTTTCTATCGCTTGTTACTTTGGAGAAGAGACCAACACCCCACCTCAGTACAACCTCCTTTCAGGCAGAGAGCTATAAGGTCTCCCCTCGGCCTCCTCTTTTCCAGACTAAGCAATCCCAATTCCCTCAGCCGCTCCTCATAAGACATTTTCTCCAGATCCTTGGGGGAAGAATAAAAATCATGTAAAATGCTATCTTTGACAAAGTCTCATCAAAATGAAACTGAAGTGTGTCAGGCTAGTGCTATCTCAGTATTTCCTTAAGGTTATATTAAACATGATCATTTTTAATGTCTCATGGAAACTTCTTTTTACCTAAGGTGCAGTAACTGACTCTCTTTCGTGTTCCCACATACTTACTCGATATCACCATACTGGGAGCTCCCTGTGTACTGAGTAATGTACCTGTGCCTGAGTAATGGCCTTGGGCTCCCTGGTGTCATTTCTTGTTTCTTAGCATCTACTTAAATACATAAATCCAAATATATGGTCAACTTTTTTTCTTACAGGTGAGAGCTCAGAGCATCTCCAAGAGCTTAATTTCAGATCAGCTTCAGCTATGGATGAAAAGCATCACTTAAAATGAGTTCAGTTTGGCTTCTGTGTTATTACTCAGTTTATTTAAGACCTATAAAAAGAAGGCACCCCAACAGCACCGATTTCTCTTAAGACTCATGGGGTTTGTGTCG
Organism: Ceryle rudis; assembly: GCA_033439905.1. Classification (NCBI taxonomy): domain Eukaryota; kingdom Metazoa; phylum Chordata; class Aves; order Coraciiformes; family Cerylidae; genus Ceryle; species Ceryle rudis. Next base: position 5,683 of record JAAGNO010015727.1, read on the forward strand.
GTGTTCACAATGGCATACCCACAATCGGTAAAACACCATCAGCCTCTTTCACAGCCAGACACAACGGTAGTTTTGGAAAGTACACCTGTAGTTGCAGTTAAAGCACGAGGATAAATCTAGCTTGTATGCCAGGAGGAAAAAAACCTTAGGACTTAGGAGCTGTGAACTATCATTTAGCAGTCAATGGCAGTTCTGTCTGAAAGCAGCGTTTCTACTCGGCTGGAAAAACGAGGTGTGAGTAGCTAGGGAACAGGGAAGTGAGTGTCAGTTAAGGACCAAAATAAGCATGAGTTCCCTAGAAGGCTAAAGACCCCGTATCTTAGCCCTGAATGAATAATACATGATGCTTTTCAGAACCCTTGTACAACAGTTCAACTTCTCTCTCTCTTTTCTATTGCTTGTCTCTGCTCACTTTTTGTGAGCCTTTCAGTAAGTTGCCTCTGGAGCTTTGTGTTGGCTCTCGGTAGTAAAAGCAAGTTCTTCAAAGGGCACGTTCAACAAAGCAAAGGCCGTGAGTACTAACGGTGAAGGATTAATTTGAAATTTAAAAAGGAGAACCAAAATATCAAGACTTCTCCTTCTGACGAACTAGAAAAACATCTTAGTATAGGAATGTGTCAAATCTGGAATAATGTAAGTTAAAATTCAGCAGAAAAAGGTATTCCTTGCTATAAACTATATAAATATCCCACGGTCCATAGTATTTTTGAGCTAGTTTATGGCTTTGCAAGAAGGAAGATCTTTCTCTTAGGTATCTTTTAAGGAAAGAACATTTACCTCACTTCCAGCACCACTAGTGAATATTCTAGGCACATTTGATCTTGCTTTAAAGCTGCCTGGCCCAGTGCAGCCAACAGCCTTGTCACTGCACAGGACACGGAGCTGGCAACAACCCTGTGATCTACAGCAGAAATGAGTGTGATCGCCTCAGGTCACTCCCTGCTTTTGGCTGGATGCACGAGGAGCTGTAGATTGAGTAAGAAGCACAGACGCTTTCAAAATATCCACAAAGTCAGTTCTGCTCTCAGACACGTGACTTATATTTTTAGTGTAGAAGAATTTTTTGTTACTTCAATCGTTCTGCTTCCTCCAACACCAGAGTCCACAAAGCCTGTGGATGCACAGCCCAAGTTGCACCAAGGGAAGTTTAAATTAGATATAAGGAAAATTTCTTTACTGAAGGGCTTGTCAGGCACTGGAAGGGCTTGTCCAGGGAAGTGGTTGAGTCCCCATCCCTGGAGGTACTTAAGAGTCACTTAAAGGTAGTGCTGAGGGATGTGGTTGAGTCAAGATCTTCTCAGTGTTATGTTAATGATTGTCCTTGATGGTCTTAAAGGTCTCTTCCAATCTAAGAAATCCTGTGATGCTTCAGCTAAGCCAGGTAAACACTCATAAGCAGGAACAAGCTTCTGCATAGCATTCATTAACATGCTTTAAATATCAGCCTGTTGGGTTGCTGATTAAAGATTGCTAGATTAAAAAGAGATCACTTTCATTCCAAGATCTTTCCATGAATGTAAATCCTTGTTCTCTAGTTCTGTAGAAGCCTTTTATCTTTTGCTTACATTTGCATAAACACAACACTTCAGGATTACTTTAGCTTTTGAAAAGACCTAGGAAAGCTGAGTACTATGTACGTACAAAATACTCCTCGAGGTCAGATCAGTATGATGAGAGGTGCAATTTAGGGACTAAAGAAGCACAGGTGTCCTCTGCCATAAGATCAGGAACATTGGAAGGCAACAGCCTTGCCTTATCTTTTCTCATGTCTTTTTCAAGAAGTGTGGGCAACAAGTTCACCAACAATGGCTTTTCCTAAACGTACCTGCATAGGATTCTTGACTGTGGATCTTTCCACACCCCTCACCTCCCTTCTCCTCCCACCTTCCCCAAGTAAGATAATAGGTAGGTAGTTATAACACGTGATCAAAGTGTTAGGTACCAGCAGTGCCTAATAACTCATCAACTTCTTTTGTGGGTTTTGTTTTGTTTTTATTTTTAAACAGGAAGATGAACAGAACTTAACTGCATTTTAGGACTTGACTCCGGATGGGCTGGATTTTGTCTTGGCAGGAGTTTTTGAAGATTCATGCAGTGAAAGAAGAAACAGCTCATGGCTTCAGAATCCATGGTCCCAGAGCAGGCAAAACAACATCTGATAAAGGGAAAAAGGCGTCAGCAGCAGCAGCAGCCAACTAGGTCTTCCAACAGCGACGGTGAAGATGACATCTTTGTATTTGAAGCAAATGAGGCTTGGAAGGATTTTCACAGCTCTCTTCTTCACTTCTTTGAAGCTGGAGAGCTCTGCGATGTTACGCTGAAGGTGATATTGTCACGCATCCATTGCATTTAACAGTCTGAGAATTAAGCTATGAATATGTGTGTGTTGGAGGTGGCTGTGGATTTGGGCAGGGCTATGGAAGCCACAGAATACCTGTTGGATCTGAGGTTATGCTCTAGATATGCTCGTGGTGGTTTTTATTTAGTTAGGAAGTTTACAACTGAAATGTAAACAAGATATAGGCAGTCTGAAAGAGGAAGTAGATGACTTAGATCTCATAAAACTTGCCTTCTAAGTAAGTTCCCACAGTCAATCAGTATATTACTCTGCAGGTTCAGCTCCTTGTAGCCCCTGTTCTCACACACTTTCATTCCTGATTTCATCTCTGGTTTTGCATTGTGTTGCTCTGTTAGATGTTTCCTGGCAAAAGGGATTTCTGGAACAAATCTTAACTTCCAGCTTTCTCACAGAAAGAAAAAAAGGTCTCAGACAATTACAGGCTACAGCTGATCTAAGAGTAAAGGAGGAGGAAATGAGTTTTATGATTCTTGCTTAGCATTAATGCATTCTTTGTAACTCAGCTGTATATTAATTATATCCTGATCACAATAATTTTATAACTAGCATCCATAACAGTGGTTGTCAGTAAGTATTGCTTAGCTGGACATCTCAGTAGTGCAAGACAGTTACTAAGAAAAAGAGCTGAAGCCTAGCTCTTATACCAAGAACAATGACAGAAACTCTTTGCCTGTCCCTTTTAATATTAGATATTAACAGGGAAGATCCCTGACAGATGTGTGTCCCTGCTGCCCCCCTCCAGTCGGCATCTCACCTTTCTAAAACGCTTGGGAGACAATGGAAAGAGTGTTTCTCTCCCTTCTGCCTCAGTGAACAACTGGAGTAGAATAAGCAAGAACATTCTTCTGTTCTGCTTCACAGGAGATAGTGAATTGCCTGGCACCAGGAGCTGAGCAGGCACTACGTGCAGCAGAGAATAGGTCCAGTGGCTCGTGACAGTTGAGTTAATGCTCACAGGACACTGAATGACAATACTGAAGCCACTCCAGACAGCAGGAGAACCACGAAACAGAATTTGCCCAAGAGCTCATCTACAGATGTCATTTCAAAGGCATTTTGAGGAAGGTTCATGTCAGCACTTAACCACCCTCCTCTTCCCTTTTCTTTGCGTCATCCTCGCCTCTCTCCCTTTTCACCCACCCTTGCAAAAAAGGCAGAAAGTCTTATTTTATAAACACAGCTAAGGAACCTTGGCTTGGAAAATACACTCGACTCTGGCTGCAGTTTAATTTTCCCTAAGAAATTAAGCCTGTATCAGTGTTCTTCTGTATTATTTGCACAGAGCTACTTTGGGAATTTAAAAATATTGTGTGATTTGTCCAGTCCTCAAGTAGAGAATATTATCTAGGGGGGCTAGAGCACACTATGTACATCTCGCCCTAAGGTCTCCTAAATCAAGTAGCTGGTAACTGTATCTTGAACTAGCAGACTCAGGTAAAATAGTGAAGAATCCAGAAGAAAGATCTAATTAGAGAGGGGAATGACGGGCAGAATAAAAACCTCTGAAGGTGAGGATGGCCTCTGTGCTTTCCCTGCTAAAGCAAACCAGCTGTTAGCAGCTTTTTGCATCAGCACTGTACTTAATTAGAGTGCTGCTGACACTGTTAACAGGGATAAACTGGGGGAACACACAAGGAGACTTTCTCTGCTCCAAAGAGTTAAAATCTGGGATGTTACCTGCTGTACTGCTGCTGTCATGTGAAGGCTCCCTGGTAGAAGGCAAGAGTGGCAGATGCATCTGCTTTTCTCCTCTTGGTTTGTTTTTCTGCTCATTGTTCCTTCTGGAGTGAGCTAATTAACTCACACTGAACCATCCATCTTCTCCTCTGTTTTAATCTGCCTGCTCCTTCATCTGCATTTGCTTTCTGTACTCAATTTACTGCTCACCAGGCAGGTTTTGTGTTGGTAATACAAGTTGGGGGGGGGGGGGGGTGTAAAAAAAAGCAGTAGAGTAAATGGGTATTGAATCAGAGCTAGAAAAAAACCAAAACAACACAACAACCCAACCTCAAATTATCCTTTATAATTTAATATCCTTTTTAACAAGTTGCAAGACCACCTTCATCTGAAAATGAACATGTCATTCAAGCCTCCTGGGGAAACAGAATTACTCAACTTGGCCATCCCTTTCTGTTAGTGCAGACGGCAGGATGACAAAGGCTGTAAGAAAGCACTCTCATAATGCAGATAAGTAGTGGATTGCTCACTGAACTTTAATATGTACATCCTCATTTTAATGTAATTGAATTCTAGAATTTTTGTCAGTGAAAAAACTTACTTTCTGATCAAAATTTTGAAAAATACCTCCTCTTTATGGGGAATGCTCTTCTCTTTTGTGGCTAAACGGCTTCTAAAAGTCTTGGAGTGATTAGCAACTTGTGACAATGCCTGTCATTACTGCAGTTTACATGACTTTGCTTCTCTAAACAGCACTATCAATTCCTTACCAGTAGTAGAAGTCCATTAAATTAAGTAGTCTAAAAATATCCCTTGACAATTTCCACCCCTCCTTCAAGTCACTGAATACACATAAACCAAGAGCCTAGCAGTCTCCTCCTGTCTCCAAGATGCATCTAGAAGGTTCCTAAGGATGTTTCAGTTATAAACAAAAAGGACACAGCTCTTAAAGCAAAGCAAGTTCAGTGCAGCAGTGCTGTTGCTCCCCGTTTTACGGCCTTGTCATCTCTGGCCAACAAGTTACAACTCATATCTGCCCGGGCTACGTTGACCTAATGTCAGAAGTGCAGGGCAAATGGAGTTAATTTGTTTGAACAAAATACAGTAGCTCACTGCATATCGAGTTTGGAATTCTTACTTTAGCTTAAGTCTGTCCTTTCTGAGCTGAAACCCATTTTCCAGTAAAAAAATGGGGCTTTTTTTTTTTTTGGTTTGTTCTTTATTTTTCAGGTTGGTTCAAAGCTCATCTCCTGCCACAAACTGGTACTAGCTTGTGTTATACCTTACTTCAGAGCCATGTTTCTTTCAGAAATGGCTGAAGCTAAGCAGACGCTGATCGAAATCAGGGACTTCGACGGCGATGCAATAGAAGACCTCGTGAAGTTCGTGTACTCCTCCCGCCTTACCCTTACAGTGGATAACGTCCAGCCTCTCTTGTACGCTGCTTGCATTCTTCAGGTGGAACTGGTAGCAAAGGCGTGCTGTGAATACATGAAGCTGCACTTCCATCCCTCCAACTGCCTGGCAGTCAGGGCATTTGCAGAGAGCCACAACCGCATTGATTTGATGGACATGGCCGATCAGTATGCTTGCGAACATTTCGCAGAGGTGGTGGAGTGCGAAGACTTTGTGAGCGTGTCCCCGCAGCACCTCCATAAACTCCTGTCCTCCAGTGACCTGAATATTGAAAACGAAAAGCAAGTTTACAACGCTGCTATCAAGTGGCTGCTAGCCAATCCACAGCACCATGCTACGTGGCTGGATGAAATACTCGCCCAGGTAGGGCAGACGGAAGGCGCCCGGTGCCTGTCGCGTCGCTGGTTTAGCTGTGTGATCAGCTGTTTGTATTTAGGTAGATCTCAAGGTAAAAAATGTTCTTAGTAGTTGGTGCCTCAGTCTGGTTGCTATTCACAGTTGGGAGTTGACAGTGAAAGCAGGTTAGAGCTCTTGAACATCAGGAAGAAGTCGTATTCTTGTTTCTGTAGAGAGGGGAGGACTCAATTTATGCTTGTGGCTGGGGGGGTGGGAAGCCACCAAAAAAAGCTACATCTGTGCGAGAGCAGAAACTTGTTAGATACACGTAGCAGAAAACACAAGGTCATCACTTCACTTCGTACTACTACAGTCTGAAATACTTACCTTGCTGGTAAGTATTTCTGCTTAAGAAAGGAGAGCAAAGCTGTTGAGGAGATTTGGGTTTTTTTACATGGCTGGGAAAGTAAAACTCTAACAGAGCTGTGTCACATGAAGTTGTGCTGCTTCCAGAATGTTCTGTATATTTAATTAACAAAAGACCAAGATGCACTAGCTCCACAAGCACGCTAGGAAACCTATGATAGACCCTGAATGCTCACTAGACTAACTACACTTACCTGTAGGATCCAAAAGGAGCTTGCAGTTTAATCATCTAGACTTGATACGGGTCCACCGCTCCTGAAAGAAATGTCTGCAGGTATCAAAAGGTCACTCAGCTCAATTTATTTAAACATCCATCCAACTGCCTCCTGTCAAAGCATTAGGTACTTCAGTTATTCAAGCTCTGTATGTACTGGTTGTGGGTGTTTAAAATACAGTTGATTTGAGTCAGGTATGGAGAACCACTGCTGGGGAGAAGGAGGTGGGTACAGCCACACGCTGCAAAGTGTTCTTAGCAGGGAGGATCAACCGTGCTGTTTCAGTTAGCGAACACCAACTTGAGTAGTTTGTCGTTGGCAGAATTGCTAATATTAGCATCCTGGGAGTAACAAGATGCCCGCTAACACGCTACTGTCATTGTCTTTGTGCATCATTTTTCATGTTTCCTGCTAAAAGATCACAATCATTCATTAACTGTCCTCCAAAAACCCAACAAAAACCCAACCCTCAGTTTGATCTGGACTAGCGTGAGGTTTTTGGTACAAAAAAACCCAAAACAACCAAACCCAAAACCCCAGACTTTAGGCAGCTGTAATTAAATTTACAGGCAATATAATTTGAGATGTAAAAAAAAAAAAAAAAAAGAGTTTTGCTTCCCAGTTTTGCCAGCAGATGAGATTAACAGCTTTATTCTCTTCATGGAAACCAGTGTCTAGAACAAAGCAATGAAAAAGTAACCCCCTTCCCACAGATACGAGTTATTTGCTAGAGGATATGGAGCCATCAGTTTATTTGTACATTCTTGCTAGCAGAAAACATGACTGGGCTTCTTGACAGTTACTATCCCTCTCGTAATCAGCTTTCCGGGTTTTGCTGTTACAAGGAGATTCTGAATTTGTCAGCCTCGAGTTCTTGCTGCGTCACTGAACCTCATAAGCCTGTTAGCAGGGCTACTGTGGTGCTTTTAATCAGCTTAAAATAAGCTGGGCAAAAGTAAAGGAAGAAGGGGGAGTGAAAACAAGCAGGTAAGGAAGAAATGGTAGAGACATTTGCTTACTTGAAGACAGGGACACTTGACAGCCAGATACAGCACCATCCTGCTGCTCTGAGAAGCATCGGAGATACTGGACTTCTCCTTCAGCATTGCTGCTCAGCTAACTGGGAGCTGCTTGACAGCACTGACTCCAAACCTTAGGAAGTCAGATGATGGTTTACTTCAATTCCTCCCTGCTGACACACATCCCACCTTTGCGCCTGATTGTACTTCACATTCCTCACAAGGACAAACGAAAGGTTTGCTGAAATAAAAGACTGTAGGGAGGAAGACATTTCAAGGCAGTCTTAGAGAGGCTGACCTTATTTGTCCTGTGGCTGGGCATTGCTTTGGGCAGCGACCTCACTCAGAAAGAGCCTTCCATTCCTCAGCCTGGTGGCCAGCTTTGTTCTGGGGAACAGCAAGCGGGATTTTGGGAGGAAACAATTCTCTCTTGAATCCTGTAGTCTGTGGAGTCCACGCTAGAGCACAGTGTTGCTGCACTTAGCAGTACCTCCTTAACAGCTGCTTAGTTCATGCTGACGGCGTTTCCTTTTTGACTTGCCACCCAAAGCAAAGGAACTGTTCTAGAAAAAGCTCTCACACTGGCATAGTGATGAGCTGCAAATTCACACTCTGAGCACACCAACCTGACACAGGCTGTCCTGGTGAAGTCACAGGTGGGTGTCAGCATCACACCAAGCGGGCACAGTCGCAGTACGGGCAGCAATGCTTCTTCCTCCGCTCAGCCTGGACCAAGGGGACAGTTCTCCACTGCTGCTTAAATGCAAATGGTTGTAGCAAATGTGTGTGGCTAAAAAGAACCGTTCGTATTGCTGTTATTTTGGAAAAAAAAAAAAAAAAAGAAAAAAAGAAAATAAAATATGAAAGAGGCTCTTTTTAGCGAGGAGCATGGGGCTGCCAGCTGGCTCAGAAGCTGCCATCTGTTATGCGTGCGTCACTGTAAATGGTGAGACTCGGCCAGTTCAGCCAGTTACTCCATCTGTGTTCATTTCTGTCAGGTACGGCTGCCTCTCTTGCCCATTTGTTTCCTTATGGGTGTTGTGGCAAAGGAAGAGATTGTCAAGCAGAATCTAAAATGTAGGGATTTGCTGGATGAAGCAAGAAACTACCACCTTCACCTGAGCAGCAGGGCAGTGCCAGACTTTGAGTACTCCATTCGTACAACACCAAGGAAGCAGACTGCTGGTAATTAAATGTGTGTCTGATTATCCAGTAGGCAGTGGCAATTCTGTGCAGGGTTAGATAGCTTGGTATAAATGGTTGTTAATGACTTAATGCAAAATTGGGAAAGCCATTGTCTACCTCTCTGGTAATTAGGTAATTTTCCTAGGAGAACTTTAGCAGTCATTTTCTTTCTTTAGAGCATTACTAACTTGTCCTGATTGGCTCTAATTTAGCCTGTCGGGCTCTAATTTATCTGGATGGGCTCTAATTTGTCCCAATGGGCTCCAATTTGTCCTGATTGGCTCTATCTGTATTAAAGCTAAAACTCTTAAGTATGGTATGACTAGGTAGTACGCTCAAGGCTACACCAAAAACTGTAGACACTTATCTTTTGGTGGGAGAAGGTTGAGCTAACTTTTAAACTCTTTGGCTAACCTAGACCAAAAGGGAGGGACTAATATTAGATTGCAAATCTTAATTTTTACATTGTTCTATTTGACAATCTGTTTATCTCCCTCAGCAAAATCACACCAAAACCCAAGCATATTTAGAGTATGTGTTGGTTTTGCAAGAACATCAGTAGATAATTGCCACAGCAGCATGCTGAGCAAAGGCCAAAATCCAGCAGGGCAATGACTGCGCCCCTTGAAATGAAATACGACTTCTCCCAAACGACATCATTTTCAGTTCGCTCTGCTATACAACTTTATCCTCTTGTCCTCCTGCTAGTTTTCTGGAAACCTGCTCTGTCTCCTTTAGGTGTGCTGTTCTGTGTTGGTGGTAGAGGTGGATCGGGTGACCCATTTCGCAGCATCGAATGTTACTCTATCAGTAAGAACAACTGGTTCTTCGGCCCTGAAATGAACAGCAGGAGAAGGCACGTGGGTGTGATCTCCGTGGGAGGTCAGTAACCCTATTCAGAAGGCATTTGTTTGCTCCTTTCGCTGGAATTTGTACTTTTACTGAATAAGCCTGTCCAGCAATGGCTTGACTGGTGGATAGTCTTCAATTTAGTAAAGCTTCTTCCCCATGAAGGGGCTTGTGAGCCTGAAACAGGCTGCGAGCATGCTTCCTGAAAAGCCTTTATTGCCAACTGAGAGACTTGGGCTTGTTCAGCCCGGGGAAGGCTCCGGGGAGACCTTCTTGTGGTCTTCCAGTACTTAAAGGGGGCTTGTAAGAAACAAACTTTTTAGTAGAGCCTGTTACAACAGGACAAGCGGTAATGGGTTTAAACTAGAAAAGGGTAGATTTAGACTAGATTTAAGGAAGACATTTTTTTACAGTGAAGGTGCTGAAACACTTGAACAGGATGCCTGGAGAGGTGGTAGATGCCCCATCCCTGGAAACAGTCAAGGTCAAGTTGGACAGCACTCTGAGTAACCCAGTCTAGGTGGTGAATCTAAGTTCACAGAATCACAGGATGGTAGGGATTGGAAGGGACCTCTGGAGACCATCGAGGCCAAACCCCCTGCCAGAACAGGGTCACCCAGGGCAGCCTACACAGCAACAGATCCAGGGCAGGTTGGAAAGTCTCCAGAGGAGACTCCACCACCTCTCTGGGCAGCCTCTTCCAGGCTCTGTCACCCTCACACCAAAGAAGTTTCCCCTCACGTTGAGGTGGAACTTCCCATGGTCCAGTTTGTGACCTTTACTTCTTGTGCTATTACTGGGGGGCTGCACTAGATGACCTTTAGAAGGTCTCTTCCAACCCAAACTATTCTGTGAGTCTATGAACTGCATATAGCCTCTTGCCTTAACTGATTTATTTTTTTTAAATCCATTTAAACCCATTTCTAGATAAGTGGCCTTACCCAACAGAGTCACCCAGAATGTTCTAGTACTCATAACTACCTCCCTTCACACTTAAGTGTGTACAGACAAGTCAGTAAAACTGTAATGCTTCCACGAGCAGACCTACCTTTATTTTTGGGTCTCCGTCTTCTAAAACCAAGTCTGTGCAGTCCAGAGCAGCTTAGCACTCCTGATGCAGCTTCTCCTTGTCCATCATAGTGCCTGTGCTGCTGCACCAGAACACAAATCTTACTTTCTTCCCCCATACAAAATCAGAAAGGACTGATATGTCCCAAACTGATCTGACCTACAGTACCCAAGTGATCCAAAGAGTTTTTTGTTTCCTTATCTCAAGCTTTGTATAAAAGTCCATCTTAGAACAGATCTCTGGTTTGAGTACAGCGTATAAAACCATAAAGCACATACTTACTAAAATCCTGATATTGAAAATATTAAAATCCTCATATTCTCCCAGGTAACTGGTGATAGGACAAGAGGAAATGGGCTGAAGTTACCCCAGGGGAAGTTTAGGTTGGGTATTAGGGAAAATTTTTTAACTAAGAGAGTGATGAGGCCTTGGAACAGGCTGCCCAGGGTGGTGGTGGAGTCACCATCCCTGCAGGGGTTCAACAAACCTCCAGATGTGGCACTTCAGGACATGGTTTAGTGGTCACAATAATGTTTCATAGATGGTTGGACTTGATGATCTTGAAGATCATTTCCAACCTTAATGGTTCTATGAAGAATTTGAAAACGTTAACCTTTTTCAGAGCTTTTTGTCTCCCCAGAGGTGAGTTATTACAAAAATGAAAACTGAAACACTGCCAGGCCATCTCTGTGTGTGTGTTTCAGGTAAAGTCTACGCAGTAGGTGGACACGATGGCAACGAACACTTAGGAAGCATGGAAGTATTTGATCCTCTCACAAACAAGTGGATGATGAAGGCATCAATGAACACAAAGAGGTACGTGTCCCGTGATCTAGAATTTAAGTCTTAGTCTGTGATAGCTCATTTATTGCTGATGCTGAAAAACGTGTCTGTCTTGCTTTTATTTGGGTTTCTAAGCTGCTATTTTTAGGAGGTTTCGGTTTTTTTCCTCCTATTTTTGGGGCTGTTTGCTCTCAAACACCCCTGTTTAGCTGTAAAGCAAACACAAAGCTGCATCACATACTTGCATACATCACATATTTGCACACAGTCACGCCTAAGATGTATTTCCATGCAAAACTGCACATTCCCTCTCTCTGGGGAGAGGCTCTGCCTGGTAACATTGCTTATGTTTATGCTTCAGCTTTCCTTTTTTGCTCTTATTATCCCTTTTCTCTTTTTTTTTTTTTTTTTTGCAGGCTTTTGGAGCAGAAAGCTTTTCTGCTCCAGCTGCAATTACATTCTGATATCTAGGGCCTTTCTGCCATGCCTAATAAAAAAACTTTTTACCAATTAACTGGTTCTGTGGGGTTTTTGTTCCTTTTAAGAATGAGCAAGACAACTGAGAGCACAAGCAGAGTCAAATACTTCACATCCAGGAAAACAATGTTTTTCCCACAAAAGGCCAGAAGCACTAAACCACTGAAAGTCACATTGAGAATTTTTCTTGCCCTTTTGACATTTCAGATTCTTTTAAGGATGTATTAGACTCACAGATCCGTAATTGTTTCTGCTGTCAGTTAAATCAGCCTCCTTAAATCTACATCCCATTTTGTTATTTGCGTTTTTTTTTTTTTTTTTTTCTAAAAGCATCACGTACAAGTAGGAGTAAAATACTGAGCATAGCTAATTGTTGCTGTTACCTAATCAAAGCAGAAGACCCAGACCCCTAGAAGTGGCTTCTTGCTCCCCTTCCTCCTTTCTGCCACCACCCCAGGGTAAAATAATGCCACCATTGATGGAGTCTATGTTATCTGCTGAGGCAATTTAAGATAAGCCCCAGGATACTGCCATAATCTTTGTTCTGTAGCAAGATTGTACCTCTCCTGCTCCTGCCTAGATACCCAAGAACGTGCCCTCGGTGTAATGACACAAGCGTGTTCTCAGTTCAATGGTAAATCACCTGTTGTGGTAGCTAAAGCAGAAACTTAATGCTTACATTCTAGACCATGCTTTCCATTTTATACTACTGATTGTAATCTCATCTTGGTAGAGTTGGTAGAAAAAAAATAAGTAAATCTGACAACTGTTTTTCACTCAGACTTAATAGAAAATAACAGATGGAAGAAAACGCATTTAAATCTCCCTGGAGTTCAGTCAGCTAATATCCAGCACAGGTTTGCCTTTAAATAATATATTCATATCACCCCAAATCATTCCCAAATTGTAGTAGCAGCTATACCAACATTAAACCCATCAGCTTTTGGTTCTCCATCAGATTCAATAAAACAAGATAGGAGGTATAAAATTCAGTACCCAGAAAGAGAAATCAAATAACTGAGACAATCTCACCTATCCAAGCATCTAAGTAGAGGACTTGGGCCTCAGGTGACATTTAGGCAGCACAGTATTCCATGCCCCTTCTACCTTTTTTTTTTTTATCTCTTTAATTTTTTTTAAACAGGAGTTTTGTCTTTTTGCAGTCTAGAAATATTCAAGCTGTTTGTGGATCACAAACAGGACTGTTGCAGCTTGAATATTTCAGAGAGGTACCTGGGGAAGATAAAAACGGTAGAGGTTTTAATTTTAACTACAAGAGGCTTTCAGGATAAAGCTGCAAGACTGATGCAGGTGTGCAGAGGGACAGCCACAGTTACTGGTCATTATTGATTCTAAACTTCACTTTGTAAATATTCTTCACTTTTTTTCCCCCCTCCATAGTATGAAACAGGAGCCAGTAAGGTAATATTACTCTTGATGTCTTCTTCCCATGCCCTTTCCTTAAAGATCTGCACTGAGGTGTTGATCCTGTGGTTTTCTTAGGAGAGGAATTGCTCTTGCCTCCCTTGGTGGCCCCATTTACGCGATAGGGGGTTTAGATGACAACACTTGCTTCAGCGACGTGGAAAGATACGACATCGACTCGGATCGATGGAGTGCAGTCGCCCCAATGAACACTCCCAGGGGAGGAGTCGGCTCCGTAGCCCTTGTGGTAAGTAACTATCTCAGCCCAAGTCAGGGCCACCTGAGGAACCGACCTGCTCTGCAGATTAACAAGGGAGAAAACAAGATTTTTTTTTTTTTTTTCTGGTCATCAAACTCCTATGGAACAGTGCAAAAGGTGAGGATAGTTAGGATAATACTCCTATCAAACTGAACTGTGCTCCTTGTTTCAACAGTATTTGAGGTTCTGGGAGCAAATACCCCTGTAGTAACATCAGGCTAATGCTTCCTGTGTCATTGAGGAGACTGGTTTTTTTCATGGTTACTATGTTTAAAGGTAGTGAATACATCTGCACTTTAACCCCCCTGTCACCATGTACACTCTGCAAAATACCTGCAACACTACCTAACTTTTCCCCTGCCGTTAACCTCATCGTAGCATTTACGAGTTGTTAAGATAGTTCAGTTTGGTTTTGGAATTCCTAAATAAAAGTAAATCATTAGGACCGTACAAACACACTGTGTTTTCCTCTAATTACAACATTACTTATGAAAAGCTGAGTAAAGAAATACACATTACAAATAATCTTTCTCTATGCACCTGTTTCCCAGAGCCACGTTTACGCCGTGGGAGGCAATGATGGTGTAGCATCTCTTTCCAGCGTGGAAAAATACGATCCCCATTTGGATAAGTGGATAGAAGTGAAAGAGATGGGTCAGAGAAGAGCTGGCAATGGTGTCAGCGAGCTCCATGGCTGCTTGTATGTTGTCGGTGAGTAGGGATGTGGCTTTTTGTCGTGCTGTTTCTGCCAAGGACTGGCATTTGTTGCTAGAGGAACTGGGGAACAGACAGACCAGACCTGTACTTTAGGCAGGAGAAGAAAGCAAGCCCAACCAGGGTATGGTTACGTGAAGGTATGTTAATGAGGAAAGAAAAAGCAGTTCCTTTCAGGAGGGTTATTCATTTCATACTCAGGACAATATGTCCATATAGAAAATCCTCTCGAGACTCACTAATCTTGAGTTTCCTTTGAGGAAAATGATTCTTAAGTTAAAACCACTCTAGAGTGTAGACAACAGTCACTTCCCATGGTGCTTATACTTAGCCTGCTGTCCTAGGCCTGTTTTGCTCTGCTCTGCCTTGCATTTCTCTGTTTCCCTGAGGAAGATGCCAGGTAGATACAGCATACTGATAGCTGCAGAGCTCTGTCTTCTGTATTATCATAACTGATTAAAAATACTGGAAGCAAAACGCTCCTCTGACAGCTGCCCCAGCAAGGGGAACGCATCACTGAAGTCTCACTTGAGGATTTTTACTGGTTTTATTTCCTACTTGAGTATTCAGCAATGCTGTAATATGAAAACACTGCCAGAACATGTTTTGCTTAAGCCAAAAGAAGTTCATCCTTCTATGGGTCTTAGTTTTTTTCTATTCCAAAGTAGAAGCTGTTCCTTTATAACTGTGTAAGACAAATTCAAGTAGAAAAATCACAGAAAAACCTCTCCTTACAACTTGAGTAGATGAAAACTATCACTCTTGGAGCTGCTTGTATGGCGACAGGAGGGAGAGTGGTTAGATTAATTTTTAGACGCTTGTAAAATTCAGGTAAAGAAATAAAAACCAGCCCCATGCCCTCTGAACACTGGGAACACCCTGACAATGCCAATCCCAGCTATCATCAGCACAAGTAGCTGCAAACTGGTAACATGATGCTTCTCTGCAGGTGGCTTTGATGACAACTCTCCGCTGAGCTCCGTGGAGCGTTTTGACCCACGCAGTAACAGATGGGAATACGTGGCCGAGCTTACGACTCCGAGGGGTGGCGTTGGCATCGCCACACTGATGGGTAAAATATTCGCTGTCGGAGGCCACAACGGCAACGCGTACCTCAATACCGTGGAAGCGTTTGACCCCATGGGGAACAGGTGATTTTTTTATTTGATGTTAAGATGATGAAAATCTGCCTGGGTGAAAACAGAGTAACAGAAAGCGGTGTGCAGCAGGAGTCTTATCTGTTGTTTCCTGGTAAAAATGCAGTAATATCCATGACCGGCACCAGGAGTGCTGCTTATACCATTGTGTTCTTGTAAATATTTAAGCACCTTCTGCCCCTCTCCATCTTGGGACCTCTTCCCTTCATTCTTCTGGCTGTTTCCATCTGATTTCACACTAAATTGTACCTTCTGGTGTATCAGCCACTCCTCCCAGTTTAGTATCAGCAATAAACTTACTGATAGAGTGCACCCTCAGGAAGTCCCCTGATGATACTAAACTGGGAGGGTGGCTTATAGCCCAGAGCTGGTAAAGGTCAGGGGTAGACCTGCTGGAAAGCAGCTCCATGGAGAGGGACCTTGGAGTCCTCGTGGACAATAAGTTCTCCATGGGAGAGCAATGGGCCCTTGTGGCCAGGAAGGCCAAGGGTCTCCTGGGGGCATAAAGAAGAGTGTGGGCAGCAGGTCCAGGG
>JAAGNO010015728.1:0-21603 GCA_033439905.1 Ceryle rudis
CGGGAGGGGCGTCCTGTGGCCGAGGTCCGCAGGGTCCTGCGGTGTGGTCCCCCGGAGGGGGCGGCTGGGGCGGGCCTCCTCGGGGTGTTTCCCCGGGGGGTGGAGGAGCTTCTCGGGAGCTTCCCGGCTTTGCAGCGGCTCGTAACCGGCGGCATCGCCAGTGATCCCGGCGCTTTGGCTTCCCACGGACTGCAGAAGCTGGGGGGGGGTTGTTCTGGCAGTAGCCTTTCTAAACCCCTCCATTGTGCCCAGTCTCTGCCACGGATCATCAGGGGCCTGGTGTCATTCCCCAGTTTTGTGGGCTCTGCCCAAAATGTACGTGTTACACCTACAGATCTTCTCAGAAAACAGCAAATATTCCAAGGCACCTAAGCATGAACAAGCAGCCAGAAGCAGTGATGGCTGATCTTCTGCAACACTGGGTTGCCTGAAGTATTAACAGATGAAATCATGCAAGAAAAGCTGCTTCTTTTCCCCCATCAAGTTGGCATCGCTGTAACCGGTGACATAAGCACAGGTACATCTGTCCTTTGCCTCCCATTGATTTCTGTAAATGGTCCTTGCCTTTAGCCTTGTGCCAGGCATGCTCGGTAATTCTTTAGAAATAAGATCTAATTAAAATGAGACAGTGCTGTCAAGGGACTACCTAATTGTCTTTGCAAAACGACCTTGTGGAGATCTTGGCTGGGTTCCCAGCAGAAAGGTGTTGTCAGTGCAAAATCCTGTGCAGCTGGGGGGGGGAGTCAGTTAAAGACTTTGGGGAAATAATTCCCTAGGCTGGGAAATAATGAGCTGGTGGAGATGCTGTGATGCTGTTGTCTCTGTTCTGTGCCAGCTCGAGAGCCATCCTCCCTGCCCAGGCCATATCAGAGCTTGGGGCACCCTCAAAATGGCTTTAAAAGGCAAATTGCACACACTGGGGTTCAGCCAAGGTAAATACCACCAGATATCCCCGGCTTTCTATTCCCTCAAGTGCTAAATATGTGCATTTTCCCCCATATCAGCACGAAGGGTTTGTAAGGTCAAGTATTGGTAGTGTCTGAGATCCCTGGGTGACAGGTATAGCTGAGCAGCCAGCCCCAAGCTCATCCCAGCTCTCCCCTGCTCCTAGGGCAGTTCCCTACTGGGCACTCACTGGTGCTCAATGTTGTGAGGGGAGTGTGTCACCAGCTCCCATGGACACCTTATTCCTGCAGCGCCTCTCCTGCTTGGAGCAGGTTTTGGAGCAGGACCTCTCCTGGTCTTCCAGACAGCGTGAGAGCCACTCTCCACGAGAGGGAGTGTTTGCAGGGATTTTTTTCCCATGTGGGGTGGCTTTTTTTTTTTTTTTTTTTTTTTTTTTTTTTTCTTTCCCTGTTGTTGCCAAGCAGGAGTGCATCCCTCTGGGACAGGACCAACCTCAGGCTGACAGACCGGGCAGCTGGAGCTCTTCACCTGC
The DNA here is from genome assembly GCA_033439905.1 of Ceryle rudis. Lineage (NCBI taxonomy): Eukaryota > Metazoa > Chordata > Aves > Coraciiformes > Cerylidae > Ceryle > Ceryle rudis. The sequence continues at coordinate 1,439 of JAAGNO010015728.1, forward strand.
ATGAAATGCCCATTTTCCTGGGATGGGTGGAGAACTGGGCAGAAATATTGGCTTTCCTGAGATAGTTGTCATGTTGCCACATGCAGTGCTTTGGTGAGCCAAGGGGCAATCCTGTTCCTTCCTCGGGTGAGTGGTGGGGTCCTGTGTCCCTGTGCCCCACTGTGGGAACAGGAGGATGTTTTGCCCCTTTTGACCTATTCATTGAAGAGGGGAAGAAGTCCCTCTTAGAGGGGTGACTGGTGAGTGCTGTGACTGGGCTTGGTCAAGTGTGGGCTGTGGCAGGATGCCACCCTGGTTGTGAGAGAGAACAAGCAAGCCCCTCACTGCGGGCAGTAACAATGGGGAACACTGGAAGGTGCTTCCATTGGTGGGCCAAGTCCCTCAGGCAGGGATGTTTGGAGGGACCCAGTGTGGCTACCCCAGTGTGGCTCCTTGTGGCAAAAAAAACTCCCGTGGCTTTTGTACCCCTCACACTTACCCTGTAGCTTGGGATGGTTTGCTGGGACCTCATTTCAGTGCTGGGGGTTTTTGCCCCATCCTCACTGCTCACCTCTCTGAGGTCCAGCTGCTTCAAGACTCCACTGATGCCTCCAGAATGGGAAAGGGCTGTTTATAATTTCCCAAGCAACTGCCATGAATCCAGGGCCAAAACTCCCACTTCTGGGAGCACAGGATCAGGCCTGGGCGCCTTGGTGGCCATGTGTACTGTGGGTGGTTTGCCAGAAAGATGCACAACCAGATCAAACTCTTGGAGGGGACCTGTGTCTGTCTCCCCCTGCCCTCCCTGCATGTCCCTGGAGCCTGTGAGTGCTCAGACTACCCTATCTGCAAATTGCAGAGCAGATTATCAGTGAGTGCGTCTGAGATTAGAGACTTGTATTTATGTCTGCTTCCCCCAGAGCCAGGGAGGCCGGAGCTGAATTTGGTGCAGACTTTTTGGCACCATGGTGCTGATTACTGGGGTAACCTTTTCCTTCGCTTGGAGCATTGAAAGGAGGGCTCAGATGATTTTCAATTAAGGAAAGGAGGGGTGGAAATAGAGAAAAAGGAACACACCACAACAACAACCCTATGTCCCTCCATCAGGGTGGTGGGAGGAAATTTGGACACATTAGGGGTGTCACTGGTGTGTGCAAGCTGTGACCCTCAGGGCAGCGAGTGAGTTACTGGGGGGAGGTGTTGACCCCATGTACTTCTTCAGCCACCCTTTGATGCTCTAAATTCTTGATCAAGAAGTCAGTGAGAAGCTCAGAGATGGTGGGTTTACAACTGCAGGATGCAGAAAAGCCCTGGAGATGCTCCTGCTTTGCTGCCCCCAGTTACAAGTGCCCTGCAGAACATGCAGGGGTACAATGGCTGCTTTTGCTGGGTCATAGAGCCTGGCACTGTGTGGGGAGGGCATCCTCATCAAACCAGAGTGAGGTTTTTTTCTTGAGGGCTCTGGTTTGAAGAATTGGTAGAATTTTCTCCCTGCATTCTGTGTTCTCCTAGGCAAAAATGTGGGCCCAGCTTCTTTAAGCAAACCTCAGGCTTTGGAGGTTGTACAGCCAAGCGGTGGCTTTGCCGGGCTGGGAGGAGATAGCCCTGGCCAGCCAGAATGGCTTAACAGGCTTAGTGTGGCGTTGTTCTTATAAACAATCATGTGAATTAGTACAAATCTCATTAGATCCGTGCTTCTTCTGGCCTCCTGCACTCCTAATGCCAAGAGCAGCCCCTTACAGGGGTCCTGCACAATCTCTGGGTGAAGAAACTCTTTCCTACAAGCTTTGAGCTGCTGCGATGGGTGCTCAGCCTTCATGGCTGTAGCCTTGTGGAGCTTTTTGGAACATTTTGGGTTTGCTTTTCTTAGAATCATTGTCATTAAGCTTAATGGGCAGGAGAGCAGAAATCTAATAGGTAAAAAGCCATTCAAGGTCCTTGGCTATTTTAAACCTGATTTAAAGCTTTGGTTACTCCGTTAGGGTGGTGATTCAGCTGATGTTGCCCAGGGGTGCTCCTTGTGTCTCCCCTTGTTAAGCAGCAGGTACAGGGTGATGTGTTCTGCTGTGGCTCAACAGCAGCCTCATGGGGCTCATCCCCAGCAGCTCTACTCCCTGCTGGCTCTTGTTCTTGCCTGGCCAGTGGCCTGATGCCACAGGCAATGGGGCTGCCTCAGCAGAGGTTTGTAGTGTGTTCTGTTAAGGGTTTAATAGCAGAGGTGGTCAGTGCTCAGAAAACACAGGAACTGCAGGTTTTGCCTGGAGTGCTTTGGGGAAGGGAATGTTTTTTCTCCCATTGGTGCCTTGCTGTGCATGCTGTCTGAACGTTGCCAGCTCCTGGGCAGCTACAGGACTCTGTGTCTCCTGTTTCTCCTCCCAAATTACTCCAACAAGCAATGCAGGATTATCCCCTTTTCCAGAACTGCAGCTGCTCCTGGGGTGAAGCACCTCAGCTGGTGCTTCAGAGCCTCAGTTGGGATCCTGGGAGTTGCAACAGGAAATGCCACGGGAACTTTACTGACAAAAAATGTTTTTTACATCTCTGAAACCCTGTTGCCATTTCACCTCTCAGCAGAGGAGGGTTGCAAGCAGTGAAGGACTGAGGCAGGCAGCAGAGCTTGAGAAAGCTGCTCCCCAGGGACCTGGACTCTGGCAGAGCAGCCCAGGATAAGCAAGCATGAGAAAAGCAGGCTTAGCCCTCCAGTCACCCGTTAGATGTGTTTCCGGCTGCTTTTCATCTCGCTCTGAGTTTAAAAGCCATCTTATTCCAGCACTGATGCTGCCGCCAGCCCCGGCACAGCTTCAAAGCGGGGCTGTTTCAGGGAGGCCTGGAGGGAGAGGTGCAGGCAGGAGGGGGAGGACTGCGTCCCACCTGCCAGCCCCACGGGACCCACATCCCCAGGCACTGGGAGGGACTGGCCTCCAGCAACCCCCCTGTGCACTGGGATTCTTGCCACAGCAGTGGGTCTGTGGCTTCCCAGGACAGTGTAGTGGTACAGGGCTGCTTGTGGGGGAAGTACCAGGGATGCTTTTTCTCCAGACCCTTTTTGTCCCACTAGCACAAAGATCAGCCTTGGAGCTGATCTTTTCCAAGAGCTCTTGCTTCAGCAAATCTGTTCAGAGAAGTGCGCTTACTACTTGGTGACAAAAGGCATTCTTAAGATGGAAAAATCTCTTTTCAAGGAAAACATGACATTTCAATGGAAAAGCAACTTTGCATGCTGTTTCTAATTTTAAAGCTCTGCCTTGGAATGCTCCCATGGACTTTGAAATCAGATCTGGCTCTTATGCTTTCCAGGTTATATTCACCTTTTCCCATATAATTTCAAATGGCTTCTTCAGTTAATGAGACAATATTAATTATGCCTTGGTGGATTTTGTGTAGATTGCTCATGAAGCGCAGTTTATCCTATCCCTTCCCTCTGCCCTGCTCTTGTTCCCTTCTCCATCCTCCCCCGACTCTAGGCTATAAATACTGTTAGGCCAGACTTTGGGAACTCCTCAAAGCCCTGTACCTGGCTGATGCCTCTTGAGTAGATGGATGAATGAATGAATGAATGTGCTTCCTGGTATCACTCCATACTAAGCTTGACTCTTACAGTCACATGCTTCAAATTACTACATCTCCTCATTTGTAAAGCAATTATTCTCCATTCAGTGTTCTAGGATTAATTTCCCCCTGTTAATCTGACCTGTGTCAGGAGGGAGAAATGCTGATGTGGCTTGTTTTTTGTTTTTGGGGTTTTTTTTCTCTTTGTATTCTTCATAGTCCTGGTTTGGCCTTGCTGTGTTTCACTCTTAAAGCAGAGGAGGAAAACTGGACTTGAGACAAGTGTTACAGCTGGCTGGAGCCAGCAGAGGGGAGGCGAGAGCAGAGATTCTGCTTTTCCCCGCTTTGCAATAAATTTCAGAAGGGAAAAATGGCTACTGGCTTATTTTCTTATTATTTCCCCAAACAAGAGAAATCTGTTCAAGCTGATAACAGTGGTGTCAACAGCAATCAATCCAACAGCAAAGCAGCGGTATCAGATAAAGCAGTGGGGCAGGCAGAAGCTGGAGGATTCTTCCCATCTCTTCTCTCCCCAGTTCAGGCTGCAAAGAGCTGTGCTGCTTCTGCAACACTGTCATCCCAACCCCTGAACCCCCGCTGCCACTGCCTGCTCCTCATCTTTCTTGGTGGGTGAGCAGGAGAGATGTGGCATTAAACCATCACCCTGACAGCCAAACCTTCCCATGGTCTCATCCTGCCTGGCTCCTGTGGGGACCACTGGCCTGGGCACCCCTCTCCCTGGCAGAGCTGCTGCTGTCAGGGTCCTGTTCTCCAGGAGAATGGAGGAATATTTACACTGGGAGATGGTATCATGGTGCTGCTCGAGCTGTCCTTTGAGGTGAAGCACAAACGGGTTCGTTTAAACAAGGTCAGCCCTTCAACAGGTTTAAGTGGGTTACATTGTAAAATGAATTTACTTCAACAAAACCTTTTTTGATAAATTAAACCAGCTCCACTCTGTATATAATTTCTATAAACAATCTTCTCTAATGTTTACCTAACCTGGGCATGCAGAAACTCTTGCACATTAAATATTAGATGAAAAGGTTCTATGAAGGCTTTAAATTTTTATTATTTTTTTTTTTTTAAAGCAAGAACACCAGCATGCCATGGGAAAATACTTTGCTGCCTTTGAGCTGAGGCTCTCCAGGCTCTTGCGCAGGGTGAAGGGAGGCAAGTCCCTTGTGCTGCCATGGCTTCATGTTGGGGGGGGGGAGGGGGCGGTATTTCCAGGTCACTACAGCAGAGCTGTAGTGTGGGGCGTGCTGGATGCTGGCACCCATCCGTGTGCACCCCTGCATAGCTGGAGGTTGGAGGTGTGATGGTTTATCTTCTCCTGTGCCACATCTGTAGGGTTCTTGGAAGCCCGGAACACTTTAATTTGATAATTAATTGTACAGCATTTTATTAAATCACAAACTAAAGGGCTGCAGCTCAGCCCTGCTCCAGGTGCTGTTTGGGAGACCTGAGAAGTGTTTGTGATTTGAAGTGTTGTGGTGTTTCAGGCTGTGCTGGGTCATTTGCTGAGTAATTTGGATGCTTTCCCTTGATTGCTCTGGTTGCAGAGCACCACTGGAAAAGATGGACGTGACTTTAGTGAGGACAAACTGTCCAGCTCATAAAAGATAGCTATGGTGAGTAAGAGATCTGCCTGCAATGAGACTAGAATTTGCTTGATAGGGGCCATGTAGGTTTGAGTGAATTTGGGTGAATTTGTGCTGTTTGCCTCCAGAAAGAAGGAAGGAAGGGGAGAGTGTGTTGGATCTGATCCTGTAGAAAGCTCCAGCCTGGACCAAGCTGCTCCCTTCCAGCTTTGCTCCTCGAGGGCAGATCATTCCATTGCCTCAGCTCCTTGGACTGGACTCTTGTAGGAAAAATCTTAAGCAAAGTCCTCACTGAATCTGATGTCTCCTTAAGATATCACTGAACCCAATCCCAGGTCCTGCTGTTATGTGAAAATAAGGGCAGTGTGCTTTGCAATTAAGCATATAGCTTAATTGGATTGGAGAGAGGACAATAGAAACATTTTTGTTGAGTAATTCAGTATTTAAAGATGCCCTCAAAATGCATGTCCAGCTCAGCTGTTCAGATCCTTATCTGGAGCATGCTAAGCCAGTGATTTTATCATGAATTAAATTATTTACTAATATATAGACTAAATTTTGCCCCTTTAGGGTTGTCAGAGTATTAATCCAGCAAGATGCGCCATGGGGCTGTTTGCAAACCAATCAGCTGCTGCAGTCACAGTGGCTTCTGTGGAGATCTGATGCCATCAAGGGACCACCCATCCCAAAACCAGCCCCTCTGTGACCCTGGCACTCAACAGCCAGTGACCCCTCAAGCTGGGGTGCCCAGGGCTCTGTAGCATTTTCTATTGCCTGTTGGGAAAAGTTTCTAAAAAAGTTTTTTTGGGGCTGTTTAGATAGTCTCCCATAGATTGCTCTGGCAGGTGAGAAATAAATTGAAACATGCAGTGTCTTATAAAATGACATAGGAACGATATAAAGCAGGTCCTGGCTGCAGGACTCATGAGCTGAGTGAGTTCCTGTCTGCCAGGGACAGGGTGGGACCCTGCAGCCCCCAGTCAGTGCTGGGACTCGAATGGGCTCAAAGTGGCTTTTGTTGCTGTCTTTAGTGCAAGTGCATAGAAACCCCTCCTGTGGCAGGCAGGGAGAGCCTGCAGTGATCTCATGTGTTTCTTCAGAGCTTTGGGGATACTGGGAGTGCAGGATCTGTCTAAAATATGTTAAAAATCAGCTTATCTTCCAAATAAAGCCTGAGACATTTCAGTATCTCCAAGATGTGCTTGGAAACTATTTAATCATTTTTGCTTTTGGTGTTTCCCTGATGCTTTTCAGCATTATTTTTAATGACACCATGTTACCAGAGATCACTTTTGGTGGATAACACGGTATTTATGGAGAAACCAACAGCTAAATCTGGTTATCATTGACATTGCTTATAAAATATGCATAGCAATCAAGATACTGACCATGGCAGTAAATTGAAAATATATTGAAAGCATAAAGCATTTTTTCAATTTATTAGTAATATAAAAAATATTCAGGCTTCCCCCGCCGCCCTTGTTAAAAGGAAAGATATAGAAGCTGTTGTAAGGAAATCTGCAGTAGTGTTGGTCCAAATGCTGGCGTGGTGAAGAAGATGAGTGATGTGTTGGGTTTTGTGGGCTTTCAGATAACAAACAGCCTGCTCTGGACACGCTAAGGTAGCACCTGGGGCACGTTCCCATCTACCAAAGGGCTCATGGAGGGAGCCCAGCCTGGAGCAGATACTGACTCAGCATTAACACTGACTGCCCTGGCTCTGAGAGGTCCTGGCACCAGGTTTAGGAGCTGCTGGAGGGCTGATGGCTTTGCAGTGATGGCATTAGGTTGTGCAGGGAAGCTGTGGATGCTCCATCAATGGATGTGTTCACAGACCAGGTTGGATGGGGTTTTGAGCAACCTGGTCTAGCAGGAGGTGTCCCTGCCCATGGCAGGGGGGTTGGAACTACACCGTCTTTAAGATCCCTTCCAATGTAAACCATTCTGTAATTAAAATTTGTTTTCCCTTACTGGTTGCAGCTCCAGGTGCTGAGTCAGGTCACCCTTCCTGCCCCTGTGGCACAGCAGAATTTGGGCATATTGTTGAAGGGTTAACCCTGGCAACTGTTGGGTAAGTGCAAAAAAAAAAAATTAATAAGAGTGCCATGGGTCGCCCTAAAACGGGAATTTACGGTGGTAGTCAAAGCTAATGTTTTGGATCAATGCAACATCCCTTCTCAGAATGAAAAAATAAATTAAACAGACCGTCATACGGAGGGTTTGTAACCAAATCAATCATATTTATTGCACTTAATCAAAACTCGATTCAGTTAAATTTATTCCATATGATAGCCGTGCGTGTTGTGCGATGCACACCTAGCCGAGGTTTGCTGGTGTGGTTTGGTGAGCTCCACACCACTCACCAGAGGGAGGGCTCAGCTCCTGTGTCATTACACGTTAACAAGATTAGGGGTATTCATCTGTGTACAATGCTCTGAGCAAAGGGGGGGGTGTGTATGTACCCAGGGAAATGATCACAGGGGCTTTACTGTGGATAAATAATAGTATTTAGTAACCCATATAATTCCTGCTACTGCTGCACTGCCCTGTTTGCTGGCCGTGTTTAGAAGGTAAGATGTGCTGTTGCAGTACAGTGTGCTGGCCTTGCACCGAACTGCCTTGCAGGTAGGTGTCATGGTGCAAAACCTGCCAGAAAACCCCAGGTGGGGTCAGAGCGGGGCAGAGGGATGCTGCACAGGCAGACTGGCTTATTCTGGGACAATATCCAGGCAATAGGAATGGCATCCCATGCTGCTGCCCTTGCTGGCTGGTCCCAGCAGAGCCCCCTGTCCTACGCCACCCCTGCCCTGATATGGTCTGAGCTGCTTTCAGCTCCATTGCTAATTGAATCCACCCATCCTAGTCAGATCCATCCATCCCTTCAGGAAGGCTCTTGCTATTATTGTGCAGGAGCAGGTCCCTGGAACCCAGGGGTGCTCTTGTCTCCACTGCCCGTCCGCACCCACCACGTGCTGTGTTCCCATCCTGGAAGGAGGGTTTAAGCACACAAAACTTTCTTCTCCTCCTAGAAGTTAAATATTAGAATTCTTCCTAGCTGCATATATAATTCACTACATTAATCTTCCCTTAAAACATGCTCCTTCCACAAAGCCCCTCTGTATTGATCCAACAAAGACAATTATATATTATGGTGGGAGGGGGAAACAGCTGAAATATTTGAGATTGGCCCTTCAATGGGATTTATTATGTGTCTGAACTATAGTGTCTGCCTATTTTTTATTCTAAGCCTCTATGACAGGGGTCATGTCTTCCTCCATATACTGTACAGCACTGTGCACTCCAGTGGGGCTATATTAAATACTCCAGATGATTAATCACACTGGATAAATAACACCCTTCTGTTGTGTTTGGAGGCTTGCATGCGTGCGTATGGCAGCGGTACCTCCGTACCGTACAGCTGAACCACTGTCACTAGTGACAGGTACTGCTGCTTCATGGGCGAGGCAGCTATCTGGTCCTGAACATCATGGTCTGCCTCTGAAGCACTCCTTGGTGTGTAGAGAAGGTTGATCTGGAGACTTTCAAGGTCTTTTCCAATGTAGATTTGTCCTGGTTCTCTGTTTTTTTTCCCAGCCCAATTGGTTGCAGTGACCTTTCTGAGTAGGATGCAGTCCCAGGGCATCTCCTGAAGGTGATAGAGCATAAGTCCGGGGGTTTTCCTGGTACCCTCCCTCTGCATGGGAGCACATCATCCTACCTTGGGGTGTAGAGCCCAAGGATGCAGGATGGATGCGCTTTAGGAGAGCGGTTGGGTACTGTCTCCATCCATACCCTAAATAAGGAGGCAAAGCAGACAAGCTGAGAATGTCTGAGTCTGACTACGCAGGGAATGAGAAAATAATGAATGACCAGGATCGACTGTTTGTAAATGTGCGTGAGATTAATGAGCAAAGGCTTCTCTATAACACAGAAGGCATGAAATCAATCCCGTGCTCTGAGAATAATGAGGGAATCAATAGGATTACGAGGTTAAGGCCGGAGTAAACCTGAATGACAGCTGCAAAATAAATTTTATTTGGAGGACGTGGTTGGGGTTAAATGAAATGTAATAAATAATGCAAAGCATTTAAGGGGTGGGGAAATGCTCCAGAGATGTAAGGAAGAACAGAAGGCCCTACAGTTGCTAACTCTATTCCCTTTATATCCATGGTGTGTTTTCTCGGGCATGCAATGAGTGTGACATGCACTGTGTCTGCGACTGGGCCAGGGGCACTGCAAGGCTGTCCCCTCTCCCCTCGCTGTCTGGGACATCCATCCTCTGTGTGCTGTGGTCACTCATGGGGACATGGACCCTTCTGGCAGTAAGTGCCTGAGGCTGCTCCAGCTTCACATTCGTGGTGGGCACAGCCCATCCTCCTCTGTACTCTTCCAGTCACAGGGTAATGTGGAGCTGTGGCTGAAGGGGTTTGGTGTCCTGCTGACCTTGGCTTTGGGGGGTAAAAGCTGTGCAGGTGGGTGTAGGGTTGGGATTTCAGATACTCAACACCTTCTCCTGTGCTACTTTGGGGGGATGGTTGTCGAAGAGCTCAGTGTTGAGTGAGCTCTCGGACAGCAGCAGAGCTTGGTGAAAATTGAGCTGCTCTGAAAAACTGGCCACAGGGATGGGTGCCAAACTGGTCTGAACCCTGATGTTATACTGGTTGGAATGATCTTTCTGACATGATTAACTCCTGGTCCTGCTCCTCCCTGCTAGGAGCTCTCGGAAGATCTGGAATTCCTGGGATGTGGTCAGTGCTTTAGAGGCAGCACCCAGCCCAGAGGGTTGTCAACTGCTGCTGCCCCTGAGGAAACACATATGCTGCTTTGGGAGGAGCAGCTCCCAGCAGAGGTGGGACAGCAGAGATTTCTTTCTTGAATCTCCATGTAAAAAATACCTGCTTCCTTCTTGGGTCAGTCCCAGGGGAGCCCATGAGGCATTGCTTCCCCTGGATGCTGTTCCATCAGGTTACTCCACCCTGCCAGGGCTTGTCCTTCTGGAGCAGACCGTGCGTGTGCAGCTCTGCCCTGCTAATAACGGCTGTGTGTGTTTTTCCAGTCATTAAGTGCATGACTAATGGAGCTGTCCTGGCTGCATGATGCACGCTGACAACAGGGAGCATCGGGAGAGGGAAACAAAAATAGAGGTATATGAAGAAAAGGGCTTAAATTTATCCCCTGGCCAGTAGACGGGTTTTCCCTTGAGGTGTTACGTGCCCACCGTGCTGGGGTGGGAGGCTGAGGAGACAGAGTTGCCTTCTGCTGACTACCTCATTGCAGCAGGCTCTGTTTGTCCGTCCATCCCAGGCTATTAAATGCAGCACAGTAGCGCTTTGTGCTATGGTCTGCCCCTGTGCAAGGGATGCCATGGGCTCATCCCAGGGGTGATGGCCCTGTGCATCTTGAGCCCACCATGTGTTCCCTTCAGCTCTGGCATCAGAGGCACAGGCCGCCAATGGCAAGATTGGCTGTCAGTAGCTATCCAACTGCTGTGTGCTGAGCGTGTGCGAGGAAGGGTTTTGTAAACCTCTGCATGCACAGGCAGGTCCTTGCTGCCTGCCTGCTGCCTGAGCATCCCTGTGTGCCTGGTCCAGGACAGCACCTCCCTGCTGGGGTCCTGCAGACCCACCTGCCTCCCACATGAGACATCTCTGCAACAGGATGCAGAGAAATGCCTTTGTTTCCTTTTAATAGCTCCTGTAAATCTTATTTTATGCCAAAGCTCAAGACACATTTATTATTGTCATAAAGGAGGAAGAACAGGTGAGTCCCCTGCTGGCCCCAGCCCAGGTGACTTGGGAAGAGCAAAGGCAGCAGGTCAAGGGCCACAGCTATCCCTCACTGTTTGGCACATTTCGGGACACATCAATGACACCAGGTGAAAACCTCCAGCTGCTCATGAGGCACGGGCCTCTGTGGGATGGGTTCCAGTAGTGGGGAGGGGTCCTGGGTGATGCATATAGAGCTGTGGGTCAGGGCTCAAGGACCAGGCTGGGAATATGTGTGTCTGAGTGCCCGGCTGCTGGTTTTGCTCCAGTTCTATAAGAAGCCATACAGAATGTATTATTTTGGGGTTTTTTTCCCTTATTTATTTAAAATTTTTAAACCATTGCACAGACAATCTCAATCCCAAATCCCAGTCCAGAGGTCAGTGAAGAATTGGCCCTGCACCTGCAAACTGAAACCAGCTCTGCCTGCCTGGTGAGCTTCACACTGAGCTGCTAATTAAGGGCTCAGGGGCTTGTTTTTCTTCTCTATGTTACTTTGAGATGCTGTTTTGAAGAGTGTGGCCAAGAATGGGAATTTCATGTAGTAAACAGAAAAGCTGTTCTGAAGTTATTTATTGGTTTTGTTTTCCAGCACGTGGGGTAGTATTGATTTATTTTGCAGTGTCTCTAGAGGCTTCTTCAAGGTTAAAATGTAGACATCGCATGTTAGGCTGGACTAAATACTGGCAGGAAAATGCATTTGGCTCTTTTAATTGGAAAAACACACTCCTTTGTCACCCTGAGGCCAAGACTCTACCAGAGCAGCACAGGGAGGGCAGGGAAATGTATAGAAGTGTGAGATGCTCTGGTTCACGCTTGCTTGAGGGATTCAGTGGGAGCACAGAGGCCACCTGAACTGCAGACAGCTCTGGGATCCCACCTGGGATCCCAGGGAGCAACTCCCTAGGGGATGTTGGGGGCCAATGGCCACCCTGGGTAGGGTGGCTCTTGCTGACCAAACCTGTGATGGGTCTAGGAGGCCAAGCTTGGTTCCAGCTCTTTTTTTTGTCTGTGTGAGCTCATCCCAACTTGTACTCGAGGCTGACTAGGCTTCTGCAGACCAGTGGGGATGGCTCAGTACTGGTCCCCAGCAGCTGATGACAAAGGCTTGTCCTCAGTGAAGATGCTCTGCATCAAGAGCAGGAGAGACCTACGTGTGCTGACTCCAAACCCCACTGCCCCCTGTTTTCAGTCCATACAGTTGCAACCATTATTCAGCTGGAGAAGGTGATGGGAAGAGAATTTTTCATCCGTAAGAAGTGCCTGACAGCCCTTACATCCTCAAAGTGCTTTCAAGCGCCCGTGCTCCTCCTATACTGCTTGTGCCCCTTTCTTTGGCAGGTTAAGAGACTTGCTCCGGGCGGTCGAAGGAGGCTGTGTCAGAAACAGGATGGCGGCTGCTGCTGCAGGTTCCCCTTTTCCGTCATTCTCGAGCCGGTGGTGAGTGCATGCAGCCAGGGCAGAGGTGGGGAGCTCTGCCGGGAAGGTACAAGCTGAGGTTTAGAAATCATGATGTGTGAATTGAAATGGGAAGCAATGTATCTTGAGAATCGCCACAACTGCTACAAGGTGTTCCTGAAGCTGTCAGCAAGCCATCTGCCCGCTCACCCTAGGTAAACACCGCGCTGCGGCCAGCCCTCCTTGGAAAGCCATGAAGTGGAGGGGTCTCGTGGGGTGAACCCCACCAGGGTGGCAGCCTCGTCCCGGGTGGGAACGGGAGGAAAAGGGCTCAGGCGCGTGGATGCGGAGGGAGCCGTGCTGCCTCGCTCGTGTTGGGGCTCTGGAGCGAAGCCCTGGCTGCGGCGCTCGCTCCTCGTAACTCATCCCGGGGACACCCGCGGTGGGGAGGCAGCGGGCGACTGCATGAGGGCCGCCGGCCTCGGCGTGCAATTTATGGCTCCGGGGGAAAAATAGCAGCCGGTTTGGGAGCAGAGCAGCATGCAGGAGGAGCACGCCAAGGGTCAGCTTGCTGCCCGGTTTCTCTCACTCAGAGCTCATTATTCAAGCGTTGCCTTTGCCCGTCGCACCCCTGCGCAAGCCGCGGCAGCCCTGGCTGCACGGTGGAGGCAGCAGGGAAGGTGAGGGGCGTGTGTGCAGCAGGGCATGGCTCAGGGCACTGGGTACAAAGCCTGTCACATTCCTGTCCTACTGCACATCACAGTTCCCAGCACAGTTGCAGCAGTGAGGATGTCACCCCCCTATCATCAGGACGTCTTGTGTCCCTGATGCCTTTTGCCATGAGGCACGGGTGTTTGCAGTGAGACAGCTTGGAGGCCACATGGAGCGGTTGAAATGGCCACGTGCTGGCCCCAACACAGCGGCAGGTGGCCCTGAAATGACTGATCTGGTGACCTGAGATGACACAGGTGGCTGGTGAGTGAGTATGGCCCCAGAAATGCGTCCAGTGCATTGGGACTGCAGCATCACTGCCAGTGCCAAGGGTGGGAGCAGCTGAGACAAACCCAGCATGAGAGGGCCTGGGGGGTGAGGGGGGTGCCTCATGCTTCCCCACGGGGTTAGGGTGCAGCCCAAATGACTCCAGCCTCATGCCTGCTGCATGCTCAGGAGTGTTAGTTGTGCCATGCCTCAGTTTCCCTCCTGCTCAAGGGACAGTGGTGCCCCTGCATGCCCAAGACAGTGTACTGAGCTTTGGTAAGTTCTGGGGCTGAGGTGGTAAAAAAGCAAAACCGGGAAAAAACAAGTATTTTTGCAAAATGGGGTAAATGAGAGTGAAGGTCCATCTGTGCCTGGGGCATCTGTGCAGGGAGGAGTGCAGAGGGTCACAATTTCGGGGCTGAGCCCCCTCACCGAGGACACTGCATTAGCCAGAGGCACCCCCAGTGCCAGACAGTGCTCTCAATCCTCCCATTCACTCACGGTTCAAAATAAATACAGGGAGTGAACATGACCTTGAGTGAATAGTCTAAAGCTTTTAAAACTCTAATTCTTTTAACTTCCCGCACATCTATCCTCTGCACCGGCCTCCTCATTTCTCTTTCTCTACAGTAAACTTATACCCTTTCTAAAGTGCCCAGAGAAGACGCTGTAGATGAAATGTTGCTTTAGCCTAATTTCCTATTCCTAACATATGCTTTAATTAATGTCATTTGCTTTGATTTGCTGCCAGCATGCCACTGCAGCACTTCCTTCACTTCCCAACCTTTACCATAACCTTGTGGGAATGAGTATCAGGTGTTCCTGGCTGATTTCATCTGTTTCAGGGCATTTATCTTGAGCTCTGTGGATTTTCTGTGCTGTGTCAGTGGCACTGGTACGGAGGCAAAACCACAGTGCCCTCCTTCTCTGGAAGGGCTAAGTGTGGCACTCAGAGAAGGGTGCTTGTACATAAACCACTGACTAACATTTCTTATCCATGTTTTTTACACTTTCTAGGCTGAAGGTTCAACCTGGAGTGGTGAAGAATGTGGCAAAGCAGGGGTCAGAAGGGGTGGAACCCCTGACTCCTGTATTCTCTACATCAGAATCGGAGACGTGTCCCTGCCGCCAGCCTGGGCACGTGCTCAAGGTGGTGGAACAGTGGTTGGTGTCCAGGACAGAGTCCTCTTCACCCCTCTCCCAGAGCTGGCTCAGCTAAGTGCAGTGAATGGCAGTGGCAAAAGCTCCTGGTCTTTCTGCACAGCAGTGGCTGTGCTGAAGCTCAGAGGTGCAAACCTGCATCCCACTGCACTGAGCAACAGGCTCTGTGGGTGAGAGCAGCAACTCCTGCTGTCCTCGCTGCTCCTGCTTCTCCTCAGATTTCATCCAACTGATTTATGACAGGTGCAGGTTGACCAAGAGAACTGAGATGCCCCTTTTCCATCCCTCTCATTTTTCCTTCTGCCCACATCATTCAACACGGCTGTGGACACACGGTCCCCTCCCTCCAGATGGAGCTGCCCCAGCCTCACTGCACCACCAGGTCAGTGCCTTGAGCTGCTGTTTGAGAAGGAAAACTGCTAATTTGGGGGATTTTTTTCCTTCTGTTCTCCTGATGGAGCCATCTTGGTCTCCCATCCCAGGCAGAAAAGCACCATTCAGCTCCCTATGACTTTCTGTAACTGGTATGCTTGAGAGCAACTCGCTGCACAGCAGAGCCCAGAGGAATATTTAGCAATTGTCTGTTCTGGCCCCAAATCCCTGGCACTTGGATACAACAGGCCTGAAATGGCCTCTTTCCCAGACAGCTCCTTAAGCAAGGTTTTCCTGTCTCTATTTAATGAATCTCAGCCATCCTTTCCCTCCTTGCTGGAGCCAGGGGCAGAAGCAGGAGAGGGGGTGCACTCCACTCCAGCACTTCATACCTCCCCTCTTTCTAGTTTCCCACCTCCTATCTGCAGCATTTGGGGTCCCACAGCAAGTTATGTCCCACGAGATGGAAATTCCCAACTTCCAGGCCCCATCCCAGTTGTCTATCATTTTCCTTCCCATTTGCTCCTATTGAGAACCCTCCCCAGGATAGGACTGTGATGCATTTTTGCAGCTTTTCCCCACTTACTACAGGGGCAAAGCCACCCCAAAGTCTGAGTTGTGTTTTCAGAGCTGCCCCTGTTGCTGGCTGAGGAGGAGAATGCCCAAAATGGAGAATGGCATTTGTCCCAGGCCTGGCCCTGTCCCACTGCAGCCTGAGAAATGTGTTTCTTTGCAGTGTCCCTGGAGTGGGATGGAGGTATAGAAGGGGATGTGACTGAGCAGGGAGCAAGCTGCCACATCCCAGAGGCTGGCTGGTGATGTGGGGTGGCTTTCTGGTAAGCAAAGTGACCTTTAGCCTGAGGTTTTGCCACTTTGTGGAAGACACTCAAGGGGAAATCCCATCCCACTTTGTCCTGACCAGAGGGATGCAGTAGTGAATTTTCATGGACTTTGCCAACCTGTTTCCTCAGAAGGACCTTTTATTCCCCATTCCCTCCCTCCCACTGCCAGCTCCACAGTGGCTGTGCAGCCTCCCAGGGCTGGGGTTGGCCCCACAGTTGCTTCCCCTCATCCACAGGGCAGAAACCTGAGGCCATATCACTGCCCTGTGAAGCAAAACCCCTCCCTGAGATGGCCCCTTTCTGCAGCCTCCTGCTCCCCAGACCCTGGAGCAGCTCTCTTCCTCCCTGCTCTCATCTTCCTCTCACCTCGCCTTCCTCCATCTTGTCTGGCCGCCTCCTCACCAGCAGCTCCACATCTGGACGTGTGTTTGTGCCTCTCCCCACTGGTCTGTGAGCCCCTACGCTCAGAAGCTGGCTGCTTGTGCTGCTCACTGCTCCTCCCTACCCCTTTAAATCACAGCTGCCTTCCAGCACCCCGAAAGCCTCATGCCACTTAAAGCTGCCCTGGGTGATTTAGTGAGGACCTGGGACAGGACTGACCCCCAGGACCATGATACATGGCTATCGCAGGCATCTGGCAAGTGTTTAAATCCCCAGGGTCCCTGTTTGTTCCTGGCTTAATGTTTCCTGTGAGCCCAAAAGAGGTGATGTTCCCTGCCCATAGCTGCAGTGCTGAGCCCTGCTTTGACATGCTGCTGTGCTGCAGGGTCTGGCTCCAGGCCCAGGGAGGAGGAGGAGGTTTCCCTCTGGGCAGAAGCATGGTGGAAAGCGACTGGCCAAGAGCTCTGGCAGGGAGCGAGGGCTTGCGTGTGCAGTCCTGGGAGATGGTGGCTTTGCCGATGGCTGAGATGATGCTTTTGCCTAAATAGCAGCTGGGACACAAAGGTAAACAGCGGGAGTGTGGGCTGAAGCCTCTGTCCCAAAGCATGGCAGTGCTCACAAGGCGCTATCAGCACACACTTGTGCATTGCTGTGCTGTCTTGCTTGGGCTGTTGGTTGGTGGGGTTTGTCCCAGAGGTGAGGGTCCACATTGGGGTGTAGTGTTTAAATGTGGCTGTTTGCCTTGACTGGCCCTGGTTGCTGCATCAGAGCAGTGTCCTGTGTCCCACTGGAGACTCAGACAGGGTCTGCACCTAGGTCCAGGGCAAACATAGTGATGGCAGATAGCTGCCTTCATCTCTCCCCCTGGGAATTTCTCACACAGATTATTATTTTCTTCTTCGCCCCGGAGGATAGCGATTTCCCACAGCAATAATGTCCTACTCATCCCCAGCACAAACGTAGTAATCTTTGGGCAGCTCTCTCCCTGAGCCCCTCATCCCCTCCACAGTGATGGGTGGGTGATGCCAAGTATGCCATGCAGAGCCGCGATGCATTGCTCTGAGGGTGTGCTGGGCTGATTTTACGAAACCTTAAGGCAATTTCTTGCTCTGATGCAAAGCTTCTGAAACAAGCCTCTCCTTTTCTTCCTGCCTGGTGAGAAGTGACTTGCACTGTTGTCACTCGGTGGATTTATGTGCGTCTTGTTTTTTGTTCATAGCCCACGTGCTCCAGAGCAGCTTACCCGGGAGGTTCCTTGTGTTGTTCTGCTCCACCAAGGTCTCTGCAGAACACCAAGCTGCCATGGGACTGCTCTTTGTTCACACCCCAACCCACACTTCTGCCCAAGTCCCTTCTCTCCCGCGCTGTCCTCCAGGCCTCAGCCAAGGTTAACCTGATGGTCCCACTGACCATGGCACATCTAACTTGTGCAACCAGAGGCACTGACCTGCTGACCTCTGCATGCAGAGCAGTGATGGCAGGGCCTGCTCAGACCCATCCTGCAGCTCCACTTTGGCTTGCTTGGTGTGGGAAGCAGAGAGGAGCTGTGGCTGCTGCAGGGCTTGCAGCTGGGCTGCATAAAAATCACAGCACACTGGGCATTGTTCTGCTTTTATTTTTTAAACCATTATTTTCATTTCAGCGTGGCCCCGTTTGCCTGCTGCCATGCTCCAGCATGCTGCAGCTTTAGGGCTCTTTTCAGTAAAAAAGAAACAAACAGAGTAATTGCAAAGAAGATGAGGCAACTTTTTTTGGTATATATTGAAGTTAAATCAGACCTTTGGCTAGGAAAGACCATTGGGGACTATCTCAGTCTGACGTTCACCAGGACAGTGATCTCTGGACTATTTGTTCTTACACAGTGTTCCGAGTGTTGTCACAGTAAAGCCTCTTCCCTGCAAAATATGCAATGGACTTGTAATGTTATTTTTCTAGATGCTACTTTAAAAACCAGTAAGACAGCATATCCAGAAGTGAAAATCCAGAGCATTTAGACAAAAATTAGTGTTAGTTTTAAGATTTAAAACTATTCCACAATTGTTTGCTTTTATTTGTAAAATATTAAAGATTTTTTTTTAAAGTCTAGATAGGTGAATATTCGTTCATAATTTAATTACTGCTGGTTACATAGTGAACACTGCCTGTTTGCATCCTACGTAGCTCTGCTTGAAATTAGGAAGGGTAAGTAGACTTGGCATGCTGGAACAAAATTACCAAACATCCCCCAAATATTTAAAACCAAAACGGAATACGGTTGTTCGTTTGACTTACCCAGTTCCAGCGGAGCTTGGTGAGAGACTAACACGTTCGTTTACAACGTTTTAAAACATTCGTTAAAATATTTACTTAATGGTCTAAAACAAAGCCCTAGAGCTTACAAACGTGCCCAGGTCAGGCAAATGCATGCGGATAAATCGACGGAACGATTTAGAAGCAGAGAATCACTTGCATTTAAAACCGTGTATATTTTCAATACCCCCTTTAGTGCATCTATTTCAGGCAGATGCTGAAGATAAAAGGGCCGCACGTCGGCCCGTATCTTACCCACGCTTCCCGTCATCGCTTCTTTGCAATTTAATTTTGTGTTTTCCTTTCAGCCTAGAAGTGTTTGGTACCAGTCTCCTGGCAAAAGAGCCTGAGGAATGGAAGGGTAGAGAAATATGACCCAGCTGCTATGCACAATGAGGTTTGTAAGTCCTTGTATGGTATAAATAAGCATATTACACAGTTATTAGAGATTTGGCACTGTCCCTGTTTAGAAGCCAGAGTCCGATGCTGTGTAATTCCTCCCGAGCACAGGCATAATTCACTATTAGCGCTCTATTCTTCCAGCCTTATTACGGGCCCAATTCGGCAACTTTTTCCCGGTTCTCATCCATTCAAACCCTCCTCGGCAGTGTAAACCGGTGAGTTTCCGCTCAAGCCAATAAATCTATGCCAACCCATGCGGCCGAGGTTCGGTCTTGACTTCACGGGAGCCGGGGCCAGACCTCGCGGGGTTCCCTCTTGACACCCTCCACTTCTCACGGAGTCGGGGCCGCCCGGTACCATCGGCTACGGGCTCGTGGCTCGTTTCTCCCCTCGTCTCCCTTGTGGTTGGCAGGTTTTTCTGTAGAGGAAAGAGGAGCTGGTTTTCTTGGGGGGGTGAGACAGGCGAAGGGAGCGGCGCTCCCCGCCGCGGCTGGAAACGCTGTGGAGCATCCTCGCAGGTAAAGCTGAACCCGCTCCATTTTTCCCGGCCCGCAGACGTGAGTGTAATTCTTAGAGAAAAGCGACAGTTAACTTTTATTAATCGCCGGTGTTCAGGGCCAAGGCATGAGCAAGTTCGGTGACAGTGATGAGTGGTTTGGAGCGGCGGTCCCTGAAAGCGGTGCTCATCCCCCCCCCGCCCGCTCCTTTGACTCGGCGATGATGAGCCGTGAATAGCAGCCACACTGCCGTCGGGGATCCGGCCGTTTATCTGCCGGGTGATGACAGTCGGGTTGGTTTCGAGCCTCGCCGTGAATTGCTGGAGCCTCCGGGAAGCACACGGTGCTGCCGCAGCCGGGGAACTCACTTAGGTGGGGACGGTTCGCCCCCAGCCCCGACCGAGCTCTACCGGCACCGGCCCCGCCGCCTCGGTGCGGACCGGTGTCTGGGGCAGCCCTGGGGCGGGCAGGTGCTGTCCGGGCTCACGGCACCGTGGAGCCGAGCGGGGAGAGCCTCAGCCGGGGCTACACGGCATGGAACGGGCCTGGCACCGCCGCTCCAGCATCCCCGTCCACACAGACCGGGAGGGCCGGAGTCCGGCAGGAGGAGAGGGAGGCTTTAACTTTGCTTTAATTAAATCCTCCCCCTTTGGGGATCGCCCCCTCCACCTTTTCTTTGCTCGAGGGAGAAAAATAGATTTAACGTGGGGAAGTGCAAGCAGCGTCCGTGATTCCCGCTGTCCCCGTCCGCGGGAGGAAGGCGTGGAGGGAGACTCAACCCAAACAAAGACTAGCGATCGGCACTTGCCGCAGAGGACATACGAAAAGAATCACTTTGCCGTGCAGCATAGCCCTTGGCGGCCGCCTGCGGGCCCGCATCCTGCGGGGAGAGCCGGGCCCGCAGGTGGGAACCAGAAGCGCAACAGAGCGGTCGGAGCGGGAGGACGC
>JAAGNO010015729.1:0-11223 GCA_033439905.1 Ceryle rudis
TCTTTTTTCTTTTTCTCCCCTTCTCTTCCTTACCTCTTTTCCTTTCTTCTCCCTGTCCCTTTTTTCCTTTAATGCAATGGGTGATTGTTCCTTGTCAGGCTGGGGCACGTTCCCATCCCCTGCTGTGCTTTCTGGAGGAGCGGCCAGCCCCACACAGTTGGGGCACCAGCCGGGGTCCCAGTGTGGTGCCGGTAGCGGTGCCGGTGTCCAGCCCGCACCCCGCCGCTGGGTGCTAATTGCCGTGACATATTGAGTGGCACTCGCCCAGGGAGCGGGCGAGAGGAGCCCGTGCACTGCTCCCGCTTGCTAATAATTACTGATTAAAAACTATTTAAAAAGGCAATGAAGACTGAAACGTGCATTAACCGAGTGACCCCCGTCTCGAGCCAGCCGCGGCGAGATGGGAGCGATTACAGAATCATCACTCGCAGCGTCGCCAAACACTAAGAGCAGCTTGACTTTCCCCAGGATTTATGGGGATGCCGGGAGGCTCGGCCGCACCGCAGCAACCCTGCTCGCCGTGCCGGGGCACCGTGCTAGGAACCAGGCCCACGGAGCCAGGGAGTCCTCCTGCTTTTGACCTGTGCTGTTAAACCCTTCCTGTCGTGTTCTCTAAGCAGGCAAGGGCTTGCAGGCAAGGGAATCAGGTGCCGGGGCAGCAGCAGGCCAAAGGAGGGCTCTGGTCCCTGATGCCTCCTCAGCGCTTCTTGGGACACAGTGGCAATCCCCATGCCCAGGGCAGCACTGCCCGGGCCCCCTCTTCACATCCCCCTGTCCCAGGGCAGGGAGGGAGTCAAAGCCCCTTCATGACAAACCAACTTGACCGGGCACTTCAATGGGTCATAGCAGCTTCAATCCCAGCTCCAGGCTGCCACCAAACCACGGCGGTGCTGGCCGGGGAGTCAGGAAGACAAACAAGGTGTGAAGGGAGCTGCCACCTGCCCCTCAATGGGAAACTAAAGAGAGCAGCAGTTGCTGCTATTTCTTACACTGTAAGCTTTAAAACTTCACCTTGAACGGGGCTGCAGGTTCCAAACTGTCCCAACCACCCACGGTGGAGCTGGAGGTGTGTCCTGTCTCTCTCTGCACCCCAGCAGTGTCTGGGTAACACAGCACCCGTGCAAAGGGTGCCCAAGCTGAGATGCTAAAGGGAGACGAGCGCCCCAGAGGGATGCATCACCCAGGGCTGGGCTCAGCCCCCTGTTTGGGCACGGGGCTCAAGCGGCCAATTACCCCCCCCCCCCCCCAGCAGCTCAGGGCATGGTGGCCACTGGGGCATTACTAACCCGGCGCTGACAACACACACTGGTCCGAAGGACACGCGTCCAGGCTGTCAATATTGATAGTCGTGACACTGTGTAAATGCAACCTCTCCGCTTCGTGCCGCGCTGGCCCTATCGATCCGCGCGTGTGGCAGCGCCGGGAACATCCTGGGAGCACGGACTTTAGTAGGTCAGACAGAGGAAGGTCACCAACGCGGCCCAGCCCTGGCAAGAAGAGTAACCCTTTGCTGCACCGGCAGCCTGGAGCCCAGCTGAGGGTCCCCCAGCAGCTCCCAGCGCCCAGCCTTCCTCGTTTGCATCCATCAAAATAAAACGAGGTCCCAAATGCAGCCCGGAGATGAAGGTATTCCACCCCGAGCAGCCGGAGCCGGTGCTGAACAATGCTCTGCCATTAGCAATCAGCATATCGGCACCGCATCGCCGCCCGCTTCATAGAAAATCAAGAGGCAAAATAATTGAGTCAATAGCGATACGAAAGGATTGCTCCTTCAGCCCTATTCTTGTGCTAACAATTCTTCAGCGGGGCTGGAAATTCAAAAGCTCAGGGAATCAAAAAAAGAATTGATTTGATTCAGAGCTTCAGCCCAGGATGTATTTAACACATCATTTTTTTGCTTGCTCTACATATAATAGAAACTGTTTGAAGGCAGAAGGGCTGCGAGACAGGGGAGAGCAGGAAGCACCTGGGCAGGAGAATGTTCTCGATTTGCTGCTTTTCAACGAGTGGCTAGACCCAGGCTGGCCCCACAGACTGCTGACGGGCCCTGGGGATCCTCCTCATGCAGTGACACCCCCAGGCGCCGAGCACCCCGAGCATCCCCTGGCACCGGCATCTGCTGAGTCCAGCTGGGCCAGTGAGTAAAACAAGATCAGGGAAAATGAAGGGAAGCAACTAGTGATGCGGATCGGTGCTCTCCGTGTCCTCTCTGCTTCACCAGAGCCGCCGCTGCCGTCATCCATCAGGCTCAAGGGCAGCCGCTGCGGTTCGAGGGCACAGGATGCGGTGCTGGGGACATCCCCCCCTCCATGAGAAGGCAGAAGGTGCCCTCTGATCTCTTCCCAGCCCCTGGCTCTGGGTTACAAAGACATTCTGCCCAAGTGTCAATCAAGTGACACAAGCAAAAAATGCACCATTCCTACCCAACTGGGGTGTGTGTGGGTGTGTGTGTGTGTGTGTGTGTGTGTGTTTAGGAAGGGGAGTTGTTATTCTCTGTGCAGCCACAAGCTCCCCAGCAGGTCATGGGTGCCACAGCCCCCATTTTCTTCTCCCCTCCCTAACCACCACCTCCCCGACAGCAGCAGCCATCACCCAGCACCATGAAAAAGTGTCAGGTCTTAGACAGGGCCAAAGCAGGCTGCATTTAACACAAGAGGAACAGGGGAGTGCCCCCACAGCCAGCCAAAGAGGCTGCAAAGCACCTTTCTGCCCAGGAGGGATAGGCATTGCTCATGACCCTGCAGCATCCCCACGGGAGCGTGGCACGCTGCTCATTGCTCCCTGGGAAAACTTTCAGGGTTAAACGCTTTGCACTGGGAAGTTACCACTGACAAGTCTCTACTTTTTGGCAAAGAGCCAGCTCTATTTTCGTGATGTCTGAAATCTTTTTTGGCAGCCCTTCTTCCCTTTCTTTTTCTCTATGAAAAGGGGCAGACAGAAACACATCCTGCTCCAGCACCCCAGTTACAATGAAGATGACCCAACAAGTTCACAGTTGCCCTGGATTCCAGCAAATGGGATGGCAAAGGCTACTTGGAGAGGTCCAGCAAGACGAACAAACCCTGCAGTCCCCTACCCAAGGCTGTGCGTGGACAAAACACACGCACAGAGAAGGTGTTAAATCCTCAGCAACACCAGAGCGTCTGGGCTTAAGCACTTTCAGAAAGAGCAGAATTAACTACAGAATAAAAACCAGTAGCAAATACCCTGGGCAGAGGAAGGAGTGAGCACTGAGACCACCCCAGCAAAGTGTGTTTCTCCACGCACCATGCAGCACAAAAAGGTCTTTGAATTGCCCACGCGGGAGCCCCTGCACCTTTAAGGCCGTTGTACCCCTGATGCAGCCCGGCTGCTGACACAGCGGGGACACCCGGCCCACCACCCAGGCAGCTGATGTGATGCGTTGACGAGCAAGTCATGTTGCTATAATAAGAAGTGTTTATTTGAATAATAAGGTCAGGGAGTTAAGTAGTTGGTATTCCACTCGTATGAAGCAGTTTGCACAGTGTCACTAATAATTAAAGGGGTTTTTTGACTAATCTAGTTGCTCTTCCTAAATATACTCTGCTCTGTTCAAGAAACTCATCAAAGCAGCGAAGTGATCTTGGAGGCTATTAATCTCCTTTGCTCCACAGCTGGAGCAAATTTATTTGCTTGAATTAGCATGTAATAAACTTATAATAAAGCTGCCATATCCCTCGCTTTAGAGATATAGTTTGTGTAATGGGTAGTTAAATCCAGGTAACGCAGCAATAGTCCTTAGGCTCAGAGATCAGAGGAGCGAATAAAAGGAGTACGTTGCTGAGTTATTGCCAGTGCTGGGGTTGCAATGGGATTTCTTCCAGGTCAGGCTGCCAGGAAAAGTCAGCCTTGTTAAGAGACCACTGGAAGGAGGACGGGAGTTTTCCTGGTGGGAATTCCTGAATTTGGCACTCAGGACAGCACTGCTCCAACCCACATCACTGGATGGTGCTGGGCACCTTCAGCAGAAGCTGCTGGACCCCATCAACAACCCCCAGAGACACTGCAGACCCAGCCACATGTCCCAGCATCCCAATTAGTCCCTCTCAACCAGAAACCCAGGAGTATTTGAGAGCTATTAGCAGCTCAATATTGCAAAGGAGGGATCCCCCTGCAAACAGGCAGGTACCTCACCCAGCTGCAAAAGGAGATTTAGCCCCTCAAAGACCCCCCCAGCAAACCCCTGGCCACAGCACCCGCTGCACATAGACCTGGTGGAGCAGCAGTGGGTGCTGGGTTGGCACCAAACACTTGAACACCAGCAGGACACAGAGAGATGGAATGGTTTGACTGGGACTGAATTTGGTGCAGGGTGTCTAAGAGGAATTAATCTGCTTCAGTTCACTAAGTTGAGCCTTTATAGGTTGCAGTTTCCCTCCAACAATAAATCCCCTTGCTTCTCCATCCCATGTAACACTTGCAGCACCATCTTTAAACAAAAGAATTGGGCAGCTGCAGACTAATGTGGGTAGCTATCAAAGTTCAGCTGGAGAGGGAAGGTTGGCCCCCACCCTGTCTCCTCAAAGGTTGTTGTTCACAGAGCCCAGGCAGTAAATAATTTTCCTCTCTCTCCAATTTAGCTCTTTTCTGTTTTTGCCAGAGCTGCTCTGAGCTGGAGAAGGGCCCGGGCATTAGCCAGAGGTGTCAGAGGTGTTAGACAAGGTATTAAGGAGGTGTCAATTTTGAAATAGCTGGGATTACAGTAAAGTCTAAATAAGGTGTAAAATAAAACCAAAGGTGATAAAGTCGTTGATAAGAAAAGCTGGAGAAAAATAGGAGTGCAATTATTTTTCATCCTGGTTGTTCACTCTCACAGTGCATTATCTGTTGGCTTTGCAAGGACTTAAGTAAGATTTTTTTCCCCGGTATATGGTTTTCTCTCCCGGCAGCGCTGGGGCTCAACGGTGCTTGCACGGCAGCAGCGCAGCCGGCACCTCCGCACAACCCCGCGGGCACCGGGCAGAGCACCACGTGTCAGGGAGATGTACCAGTAAGCCATACTGGGTTTTGTGGAGGAGGCTGATTGAACTGGGCTTGTCCTGGCTTTCCTACACAGTTCTCCAGCCAGACAAGTGGTGTCTGACAGTGTGTGAAATAAGCACATGAAATTCCCACATCCATTTCACCAGACCTCAGCTGCTCTGTCCACATGCTCCTAGATTGTCTCGGCTTTGAACTAAATACTCGTTCCAGGCAGATTTCCCTGCTTTTCAGGTCTCAGAGAAGGTTCCCTCCAGATCAGCTGGCCATGCGCCCACAAGGAGCGGAGCCCAGCATCTCCCAGCGATTTCAGGCTATACTTTCGCACTCTTATCATTTATTTCCCTGTACAAGGCTCCTGCGGGTGATCAGTTGGAATTGCTGATGTTTCTCTTCACTCTTCCTAATTAACACATTTTAAATTCATAGCTTTTAAAATAATAAGCACTGGAGCATCTGTTCACGATATTCTCCCGGACAGATGCCCCTTCCCAAACACCGTATCAGGTTCAAGAAATGCAGAATCCCCCTTTCCTCCCCATGTATCACTGTTACCCCGGGGAAGGGCTCCAGCATTAACCTGAGGAGGAGCTCCGTGCCTTTTGCACTTCTCCACAGCATGATGTTCCCCAGAGCAGAAGGCTGGGTCCCAGGGCTGCGGGTCCTGGGGAGAACCAGGCTGGGGGGTCCCTCCTGGCCAGCGTGCACTAGAAGAGTTTACATGGTAAAGTGAAGAAAACCATCTACCATAACTACTGCTTCAGCAAAGCTCAGCTTTGGCCCAAGAAGATGCAGGGAAGTCAAACAATCCATCACTGAAGTGCTTTACCTTGGTCCTCTCCTCCGAAGGCCAAGCACAGGACTGATGTTGCTGCTCCAGTGCTCTCCTGATGTTGAGGATCCCCATCCAGCAGCAGCGATGGACCCACAAACCAGCCCTGCGGTGAACTGCACGTTATTGCAGGGGAGGTGGGGGGGAAAACATCCTAAGGAGCTACATGCTGAGCAACAAAAATTATTCAGTTACTGAAGGTCAAATATTCCTTGATTTCCATGTCAGCTCTGGCATCTGAAGTCCTCATTTTAGGAGAACTTGTCCCACTGCAGTTCGGCTGCATCTGCTCCTCCCTTTGCTTCAAGCATCCTCATTTGAGTGGGCTCAGGCAATGCAGCCACCTTTGCCCTCCCAAAGACCCTCCACCAAGGGTGGGTCACATCCACCTCCAGCCCAGGGACCTGCCCAGCTCCTCAAGGACCATGGCTGGGCTCACACCAGCCCCAGGTCAGGACATACATCTCGGAACACCCCCTGTGTTTTGCACTATGGTAACAGGGGCTCCGGTGCTTGGGGCTGAGCATCTCATGGTGTCAGTCATCCCAGCCCCAAGGAGCTCACCACCCAAGCAGAAGATGCCCAAGCACTGGTTTTACTGCACCCTGACCACCAATGGCCAACAAATCTGATTTTGTGGCAGCTGGAAGAGTGAGGATTCACAGCTGTCTCATCTGCCACAGCCTTGACCTCAGAAAAAAACACTTCACCTTCACATCTTCACTGTCTGAACCAGCACCCATCATCCTCTGCCAGAGGATGGACAGAACCCTCATCCCACAGCGCCGCAGAGACCTGCTGCAAGGGGCCATCCCCGACCTTACCGGGGAGCTGCCTACCCTCAGCTGCCTCCCACGAGCCCCCCTCCTCCTCCGATCCTTATCCAGGCATCAAAGGGGCCGTGCTGGGGAGGAATCCTGGGTTTTGGAGGCTTCTGACCTTCACAGGACATGTGCTGTCACGGTGGAGAGCACGGCCCTCCCCACCGCTATTGTCCGGGCTGGGAAAATGCAGGTATTTGAGGAGGGGGGTGTCGTGGAGGGCTGGGCTCTGCCTGGATGTCAAATGCAGCTGTCACAGCAAAGGGACTCACCTTCTCTGGCAAGAACACATCAATCATCCTGACAGCCCTTAATCAGGCAGAAGGAGCTTGCTCAGAAGCTCGGCAGAGGATGGAGGGCTGGCGCTCCCCCCACCCTCCCCGAAGGCAGGCAGCAAATTGTGTAGGGGGAAAAAAATAATGCAAGAAATGATTCTGGATGGCAAATCAACAAATTAGCCTTGATTACCATCCGGGTCTCAAAAACCTTCTTCCTCTCATGCTCGTCAGCTCTATCTGTGGAACCATTTTGCTCCTGCAATGTTAAGTCCCAAGCTGAGTGTCTGGAGCTCAGTGCAGCACCCCATGGGGGAACCAGTCCCAGGGTCCCAGGCGGTGGGGTCCCCACAATGCTTCTGTGGGACCCTCCTCCAGGAACTGGATGCTCAGCGGGACCACCCACGAGGACAGAGGTCCCTTCTCAGGAACTGAAATGGTGCAGGAGGCTGCAATGGCAGAGCTCTGCCAAGACTCTCCGCCTCTGGGCTTCGAAACCATCAGTCCTTTGTGCAAGATACAAACCTAAATGAGGGTGTTTTTTTCAGTAAAAAAAAGAAAAGAAAAAAAAAACAAACCCAGAGGAATAGCTCTGGCAAGGGGAAAAAAAAAAAAGTTATTTAAAAACACATTCATCTGCAATTCCTCCACTGCCTTGAAGTGTTATTAACTGATTGGGTTTCATCACATCTTACTTTGCTGCGGCAGAAGCTGATTGTCCCGTATTTACATTTCTCTTGGACAAGCAGCTCCGCCGAGCTCCCACGCTCCCGGCCCCTCCACGGCGGGCACGGGGCCACGTTCCCTGCCCTGAGCCCTGCCCCTGAGCCCTGGGCTGGCAGCGGGAGCCGAGCTCCGGCCGAACACAGCTAAGCCACTGGGAATAGTTCTCTAAGGATTCCCAGGGTCCGTGGCCCCCCCAGCGGTGCTGTCCCCCAGGGCTGCCCCCCACCTCGCTCACAGCCTGGGAGCTGGGAAGCAGCAGCATTTCAGATGTGAACTATTTGGAGTTAATTTGGTCTGATTCTTTTAAATGGCACAAAACTCCAAGCAGGCTGACATCACCAGGGAAGGCATTTAAAGAAAAAAAAAGGATGAATACACCAATAGATGGATGTGCTGGTCAAGTCCAGCCTCGATAAGATCAGGTCCATGATCTTCATGCAGCTTTCCTGGTTAGAATCTTCATTAATAACTTCTTTACTCTGAAGCTGTTTCCATCATGGCAGCTTTGCCGGGAATGCCCAGCGCCGTGCACCACATCCCGCGGCTGCCGCAACCCTCTTACAGGGTCAGCAGCACAAGAAGTGGGATTAAAACCCAACAGAAATGAACAGCCTTCGGGTCGACAGAGGTGGGGAGTTCTTAAAGCACATGTCAAACACTAAGGCAGAGGGGAGGCAGGAGGAATTTGAGCAGCCTGCGATGGGAAGGCGGCAGAGGCACCGCCAGCCCCGTGGGTACTTCAGCACTTCCTGGGCCAGCTGGAGCTGGTGCATGGTGGTCATTAGATGTGTGGCATTAATCAACATGAGCAACCTGAGGCAGGTGCCCGGTGGAGGGGCTGGAGACCCATTGGCCTGATGGGACCATGCTGAGCACAGGGAGGGGCTGCTGGGAGCATCCCAGACCCAAACGCCCAGCACTGCACTGCCCAGCTCCGGCAGCTTCTGCTGCAGCCCCAGCTCCAGAGGAAACAAGATCAGACCTGTAATAAATCTGTTCTTCACTCACTCGCCCACCAAACCCTGCCTGCTTTTCCAGCTCTACAGCTACACATGGAAACGATGCCCAGCCGGCACCTATGCTCTCTGTGCACAAAGACTCCAGCTCCCCAGCACAGTGCACAGCCCCCCATTGCCACCCAGCACCGTCACCACCACCTCTTACTGGGCAACCCTGAGTTTTACAGAGCAAGGGCAGCTGGAAAAGCACCTCCTCTTCCAGGGCAGCGGCAACGTCCTGCAAGTGTTTCTTATTGCAGGCAGCTCTTCAGCACTCAGGGGTGGTGTGAGCTCTCTGAGATGTCACCTCTTCTCTCCGCAGTGTCCCCAGAGATGTCACCTTCATTACTGGAATCTGTTTTGGCTTTTTAGACAAGATGTGTTGGAAAAAATCGCAAGTTACTATTAGAAGGCCAATGAAGTGACTCGTTTGGCCAGGTTTGCATTAGCCAGGTCTTAGACATGCCGTGCAAACTGCTCCGTTGCCACACGTGTTCCCCACACGTGTGACCTGCCACGGGCTGAGGTTGTCACCCAGCACGTCCCCAGCATCCTCCAGCCTCACAAACGCTGTGTGGGGGGCAGCGGCCACACGCTGTGCCTGATTTACATGGTAACGTGTGAGGGGAGCTGCGCGGGGCCACGGTTCAGCCTTAATCACAACACTTGTCATATTTGTGCTCCAATTTGAGCTGGGAGGAGAAGGGGAAATGAGTCCTTATTTTTTGGCACATGCTATTTTGCAGGAAAGCAGGGACCTGCCACAGCAAATCAGACCCAGCATCCATCAGCACAGACCCCTCCCCACCCCACCCCCACCCCACCCCCCACCCCCTGCCGATGGCTGGATCCCAACAGCCCCCCCAGCACTGCTGCCATCCATGGGAATTAGTACCCCCCAGGGGGGTCAGACCCCCTCCCCACCCATCTCTGGGGTGAGGGTCTCATCCTGCTGCTCCAGGTCAGCCCCTGCACCTCTCCTGTGCACCCCCTCCCCACAGGGCAGCGGGCAGGGGCAGCGTAGCCCAGGGTACGTAAGCAGCGAGAGAGGGCTGCAGGTTGAGCAGAAAATTGCCAACATTAAAGCTTTTCAATAACACAGCTGCTGTCTTCACATGGTCACAGGGCCAGGTGGCTGAGGTGGCACCTATGGGTGCCCCCACTCCCCTCACCGACACCTCACTGATGGATTTAGCAATGCACTTCCACTTTATTTTTGTTAAGTACAAAAGCATTCATATTTATGAACAGCTCTGTCACTACCATATGCTGGGCTCCTTTTCTATATATGAAACAAGCTGTTTTCAAGCTTTTTATTTATACAAAATTGAGCAAAGTCTTAGCAGAACAATCAGATAAAGGGGAGGAAGGGAAATGATTTCTCCCTTTTGTATCAGCGATTGCAGGGGTTTCCTTCCCCTCACAAGGACTGCAGAGATGGGTTAAATTTGGGGCTAGACCTGTGGTCGCCTCAAGAAGAAGGGAATAAATCTGCTCCCACCCACCAGCGCTGCTGGCCCCATGCTGAAAGCCCCGAGTCACCCCTGGGCTCTGCGGTGCTGAGCTAAGAAATGATAAATTCAGGTGCTGCTGTTTTGCCTGAGCCACCCAGGTAATGGGTGCTGAGCCAAAATTTCAGACAAATTCAAGCCAAATTTCAGACAAATTCAAGCCAAATTTCAGACAAAGCTCCAGGAGCCGGTCCTTGCACCGGTGCAGCCTGGGGACATCAGCAAGGTGGGAGCCGCTGCCTCGTCCTACCTCTGGCCCTTAACGATCTGGGCTGTGCAGTTTCTTTTTCTCATTTAAGCCTGGATTGATTTTTGTGCAGACACGTGCAGGGGGAGCTCTGGCCGGGTAGGTGCCCATGGACACTTTGGTTTGGGCAGAGCCATCCTCTGCAGCTCCAGCCCAGGAACCAGAAAGTCCCCGCACTCAATCCCACGGCCTCGGCGCTCTCGTGATTGCTGCACTGGCCACCTGCCTCAACGCAGATCAGCTATTTCAAACCTGTCAGCTCTTATTAATGTAGCTCGCCGCACGAGCACACCGAGATAAACCAGCAATTTCATTAGTCTCTACGTGCGTGCCTATTGTGCTCCTGCATAATGTCCCAGCCCGGCCCCGTTGCGTTGGGAGATTAATAGATCACAGTGAGATTTTGGGGGTGGGAGGAGAGAACCGAGCCCGGTTCCCAAGGGCTGAGACAGCAGCATCCTCAAGCAGGCAAGTGGCACAGTACCAGTGGGTTCTGCACAGCACCCAAGCCTGGTGTAGGTCATGGAGTCTCAGCTGGAGATAAATATGACCATCCCTAAATAGATGTGTGTCGATACGCTGCTGTGGGGGCTTGGGCAGGAGACCGTCCCACCAGCCTCGAGCGCCCCAGCACGCGCCTGGCACACCACGAGACTCTGCTGCCTGACACAGCTTTGGCTCTTGGAGCCCAGTAAAAAGGCAAACCCGGAAAGGCAGCTGAGCTGTGTCCCCGCCGCAGCCAACACCGCCGGCCTGAGCCCAGCGCTGATCCAGTGGCGCCCTGGGTCATCCGGGACATAACCGACCACCAC
>JAAGNO010015731.1:0-34256 GCA_033439905.1 Ceryle rudis
CGCGGGGGGGCCGGAGCGGCGAGGTGCCGGGCTAGGGAGGGGCACCGGGTGGCGACGGCGGGGATCCCCGCTGGCTGGGTGCCGCCGCCCCGGAGCCGGACGCGGAGCCGGCGGCTCCTTACAGCCCCCTGACAGCAACAAGTGACCGCGCCTGCTGGCCGGGCGTTTGGCTGCTTGGCTGGCGCCCGGCAGCCAGCAGAAATAAAACGCCTTTGGGGTTTTTAATTTCTCCCTTCCTTTCTCTTTTTCTCGTAGAAAAAGTGTTCGCCAGCCTCCCGCAAGTTGAACGAGGCGTTTCCAAAATTATCGGAGGTGATCCCAAAGGCAACAATTTTCTTTATACCAATGGAAAATGTGTCGTCATCAGAAACGTTGATGTAATGTATCCTAAATTTTGTTACTATTTTTTATTTTTAATATAGAGCTTTCACTAAGTTTCGGTTTGTTTCCCAGCCCCTCTCCTTTGATAGCCTGTTCTTCATTCACACCTCAAATATCCATTGAGGTCACAGATCTGTGATCAGCAGCAGGGGAATAAGCAGGGTGCATGACTCAGGCATAAAACCACGGGCAGCCACTGTAAAAGCCTGCAGAAAATCTCAGTAAAATGCGCTGTGCTCTCCTTGTCGTTGCAGAGGATTTGTAGATGAGAGACTGGTATATTCTGGTTGTCCCTGTTTGTCTTCTTAAGTGTCACTATTATGAAGTAGAGTGTTGTGTTTGCCTAATAAATGAAATCTTTCCCGATTGCTGTTTTGAGCCCTTAGCTTATAAGAGAAGCATGCAAATAATTGTAAACCCCTGGCTTTAAATGTATTAGTGTGTGGCTTCTTTCTGACCCCCATGCTCTAGGAATCCAAACAGTTGTCAGTTGGTTGACTCTGGCAAGCTCTCTGCAGGTTGAGTTCTCTGCCCTGGTCATAGGGAACTTTTCTCATCTACTAAATATTAGACTGCTCCAGTTAACATTTTCAGTGGTGTGGAGATCTGGGGTTTTTCTTCTCTGGTGATAACTAGTGAAATATTAAGTGAGTTATTTCAATATTTCACTTTCAAAGATGGCACCTCTTTGAGAAGAACTATGGAGGAAGCATTACATGTGTAGACTATTGTCTTCCTATTGGTTTTCAGAAAATACTTTTCTTCAAAGTAAATTCTCATTCTTTAGAAAATCATGTTCTCCCCTAGATTAACTGATTAGCTTTCTTCTCTTACTGCAGATTTGGCTTGCGGGGGGCGAAACAGGTCATACCCCTCTGGAATTTTTAGGTCTCCACAGCAATGGATTTGTTTATGGTTGCTTCTGTAAATCACCTTTGTAAATGGAATTTTTATGACCTTTTTTCCTGATTTATGTTATCCCACTATATTCAGACATTTCTTCATTTTCTTAGTGTAATATAGAAATGCTACTAGTAATTCTTTGCGTATTTCTTATTTGTTATTAGTTTTAATTAATCCACTGAGAACCAAAAGTGAACTTGCACTCTGGTTTCAATGTCTCACTAAAATGTTGTTGCACTAATGTTTCACTTTTGGTATCAAGAAAAGTTCAATTTTTTTTTTTAAACCAGAAGTCCCAGTTATGCACTATAATGGCAGACAGTGTGTTAGGAGAGAAAATTCACTCTGCTTACGTTAGTTTTTGCCAAAGTCGTGGAATTGTGACCTCCTCCTTTGCACTGTCATTAGTGCTCCTCTGGTGCTATTTTGAGGGTTGAATTGGAAGAAAGCAACTTGCTTTTATCTTCCTGAATCAGCTCACTGAAGATTTGCTCAGTGCAAACTCTAGTCCCAGCATGAGCCAGAGCACATGGCATGATTTGAGTGCAGGTGAGGTGGGATTGTGGGAATTCAAATTTAGACTGTTTAAACTCTCAAGGGTAGTTGAGGATGAAAGTCATAAATCCTTCAGCTTTACGGTATAATTGATGCCAGTACACAGTTACCTAACTGTCAAGGAGAATCTGCTACTGTCGATAATTGACGGGTGATGCTCTGCAGACAACTACAGAATGTATTGTAACAGTGACACAAAAACTGACCAAAACCTGTGCTGTGGCTTTTGTGTTGGAGAATGTTGCAGTTTGTTCTCAGGCTGACATGGAAGCGTGTCTCCTATTAGTTGAGAGCTGTGCCTTCACTGAATAACATAGAAGCCTGTATAATAGGTTTGCAACAAGCAAATGGAATATTGGGAGGTCTGTGTGTAATCCCTCCCTGAACAGTTCTCCAAGGGGTGGTTGTGCTCTAATTAAAAAAAAAAGCAGTTCATCAAAATGCAGTGACCACCCATTTCTTAAGTCAGAAGGTATCTAGTATTACTTAGTTGGTGGTGATGAATATAGTGTTCATGGTTAATGCTTGATTTTTTTTGAGCGTGAGCTAGAGACTTCCTTTAACAAGAAAAAGTCCTGGAACAGTGCTGAAAAAGCACTGAGCATCAGAAGGACTGGTGATATTTGTAAGGTTTCATACCTCATTAATATTTTATTGGTTTTGTGGGTCTAAACCTACTTTGAAGCTTGGAGCTTCAACTGCTCACTTTCATATGTGGCTCTGGTTTCAGTGTTTGAAATAAGCCATATAAGCTCACTCTTCTTGTTGAATTTAGTATTAGGTACTGCATTTGTCCCAGCTAACAATATAATCTTATCCTAAAAATCTCTTTAGAAGCGGGGTGCTTTGAGTTTTGATAGGAAAGACATACAAGTTAAAAAACCTGACTTTACAAGCAGAAATAATATTATCAAATAAACAACATTTAAATTTGCACCTCTATCTTAATACCTGGTTTCCTTTTGTTTAACCCCTTAAGTCAGTCAGTCGAGTCTTTCATTTTCCTGAACCGTTGGAGGTTTTTTTTTCTGTAAAATAGCAAGTACTAATGTATGCCATTACTAATGAAGTGTGAGGGTGTCTGAGCTCCCTGAACTCATAGGTGATGCAGCTGTAGCATGGGGAAAACATTATCTTGTCTTGCTTAGATAAAATCCAGTTGCACGCAAAATGGGGAGTGATATGTATGTTGTAAATACAGATGATTGTGACTTAAGTAGGTCTGTAATGTACTTGAGCAGTGTGTAAAAACAGGAGTGAAAAAGAGCTGCTTATTGCATGAGTAAGCTGTGTTCTGTCTCCTGAGAGGTTAACAGTAACAGCACTGCAACAGCAAGAACTCCTGCAAGCAGGAGACTGTTTTCTAACACAGAGCGGGTGTTATAGTTTTAGCTGATTGGGTGGCTGAGTCATACCATAACATCAGGTGGTTTTCTGGTTTGTTTGAATAAATCTGTATTAATTATAACAGCTAAAATGGACTTTTGTTTTGACCATGTGAGTCAGGTTTCTGGAGCTGGAAGATACCAGTTAATGGGTAGAAATTTTGTTCTAAGTAGTGGTGCATTACTGTTGTAGTATATATGAACTATATGTGCAAGAGGTCCAGAATGGCTTTTTTTATACAGTTAATTTGAGAGCAGATTTTTGCCTTGCAGTCATCCTGGTTTGATTTGTGTGGCACCTCTGTGGTATAATACTACTGATCTGCTGAGACACTGAATCAGCTTTATTGTCCAACCTGAAGTATCTGAAAACATGTTTAAGACTGAAGAGATAAAGTGGCAAGTGGCTTTCCTTCAGAATTCCAGTACAGCTCCTGATATTAGGGAAAACAACTTTTCCTGTGCTGGTCTACTAGATTTTTAACCAGATTGCAATTGACAAGAAAGAGCAAGTCTTGCAGGCTTCTTTGGTTACTGAGTGATCCTGAGTACATGGTGATGATTAACAGCTATGTGATGATTAACCGTATGCTTAATCTTCATACTACTTGACTATAGCAGAATTTTTGGATGTGTGATGCAAAGGACAGCTCATGTTTAGTATTCGGCTTGGGTAACAGTCTTACGTGGGCCAGCCTCATAGAAAAACCCCAGTGCTTGGCCCATTATTTTGGAAAGTGTATTTCTACTTTTCAGCAGGTATTGGAGAGGAAAGGGTCACAGCAGTTATGACTTAAAGGAAATACTAATTTCTAACAACTGACACAATTCAAGTGTGGTGTTGTAGTGGTACCAGACAGCAGTGTGCTGCAATGTGTAGCACTTCTTGGTGGTAGATGCTAGCTCAATTTAAGTTGGAAGGATGGGGATGAGGGAATGAATGCAAGAGGGAATTCTGAATTTTATCTTTGAATATCTGATTTTTACTCCCTTGAAAACCAGGAAATACAATGTAGTAACTTTTTTTTCTTCTTCCTTTAAACTAGAATCCTGCAATTGCTGACATCTACACTGAGCATGCTCATCAGGTTGTGGTTGCCAAGTATGCTCCCAGTGGATTCTACATAGCATCTGGAGGTGAAGTATCAGCACGCATGCTGCATGAGATATGTGGACAGAGCTGTTGAAGTGCTTGATGCAAAACTTACTGGTGAAACAGAATAGTAACACTTTGCATTTATGTGCAGAATAAACATAGTCTGTATGACATACTTCAGTGGTATTACATATACATGCCTGAGG
The DNA here is from genome assembly GCA_033439905.1 of Ceryle rudis. Lineage (NCBI taxonomy): Eukaryota > Metazoa > Chordata > Aves > Coraciiformes > Cerylidae > Ceryle > Ceryle rudis. Next base: position 4,527 of record JAAGNO010015731.1, read on the forward strand.
GAAGAATGACTTCTGTAGTTGTTCCTCTAACCTCTTTCTAAAGGAGTGAGTTTAGTGACATGCTTGGGCTTTTAAATAATATTCAATTAAAAAAAAACCCAACAAACTGTGGATGGACTTTCATGTGAAGCATTAGAGAACAAATCTTAGTGTAATGAATGACTTGTGTATGTGCAGCAGAATGAACAGTTATTTCTGAAATACAGGACTATTATTTCTCTTCATTAATAAACTTCAATACTTTGGGGGCAGGGGAGGGATTCTAGAAGACGGTGTACTCCTTTATTTTTCCTCCTCCTTCCTGACCGATCTTGGCAAAACTTGGCATGACTCTTCTTACATTTGTAACCTGAACTACAAAAAGCTTTCTTTGGTAAGCTGGCAGGGGAAGAGGATGATTCTCAGTTTCCAAGTAATGCATGTGAATCAATAGTCTGAGAATGGGTAACATTAATTTCCTGGATTATTATTGGAAATGGCTGCAGTTTTTGATGATTTACAAAGAACTAAACAAACTCTTTTAATAGAAGCTTGCTTCAAATAAGATTTTCTATTTTTCTGTTTTGGTTTTTTTTGTTTGTTTGGTTGGTTTTTTTTAAGGCTGACTGGTAAACAGTCGAGCATTGATAAATACAATGCTATAACTTCAGTTTCTTAAAAATATTCACAGTTAATCTATGGGGTTTTTTTTTGTTTGTTTTTAATCTGTTTCCTATTGTCAATTAGCAATTCTTCAGAGGAAAGTAATGTGCCCAAATACAGAACTACTTTCCAAGTAATATATCTGAGGAAAAACCCCAACCATTCTGAATGTGAACTCCTTAGAAGGGCAGTCCAGATTCATGCATAGGTTTTAGCAGAATGGGAGTATGGGAGTTTGTCTCTCAGAAATTTCAAGGGAACAGTATTTTTAAATATGTAGAATGATCTTGGCTTACTGCATATCAGAAAACTGTATTAGAGTATGTATCTTTTTGAGTACTGAAGAACCTTTAAGAACAGCAATAGCACAGTTGTGGTGTGGTGTTTTGTTTTGTGTGGGTTTTATTTTTTTGGGGGGGTTCTTGGTTTTGTCCGTTGTTGTCCTGTCACATACACACACACATGCTGCTCCTCACTGTCTGAAAGGAACTAGAGCCAAGATTTTCTTGGCTCAGTCTTGTATGTGAACCATATGTCAAATTGAATACCTTCCTAAAATCCAGTCTGTGTTCTTTATTCTACACACTTGGTGTTCCAGGTTTGTGCTGTACTTAACCCTCCGACTAACCATCTATGTTGTCCTTGTAGCCTCATAGATTTTTCAATCCTCTGTAAAAGAGCAGTAATATATACATAGCCTGATATGTCAAGTTTTTCATTAATGGTTGTCTTAAGGAAACCCCTTGTTCCTAGGGGAATGTTTGTCTGACTTTTTTTCAGAAGTTTTCTGTCACATCCAAGTAAATTAAGTCTAGGCTGCAGTATTTCCCTTAAAAAGTGTCTTCTGTATGTCATTTATAAATAGTTTCATGATACTGCTGAGTATGGGGTCTGAAGATAGCATCAGGCTGTTTAAGCTGTTTCTAAGTATAACATGTAAGATTAATTTCTCTATAATTCTACATTAGCCATGCAGCCTGCATTAATACTTCATGCGCATGATGAGACAAACCTTTGGCAATATGCTTCCTGGCTTTTATGATAATTTCTTACCGCAGTCATAACAGATGTAGTAATGGGAGATACCACAAAGTTAAAGCTATATGTGTCCTATCTATTAATAGATGGACTAAACAATTAGAATTTGAAGTCTACATTAAAATTCTGCATCTATAACAAATTCTCTATGTAAAATGGAGGATTTTGCATCTCACCTTCTAGCAGAAGTGGAGAAGATGAGTCCATGATCAGGTCCCAAAGACACAGGGTTGCTGTATGTTAAAACTGAACTGTAAAGATGCACCAATAAACAGTGAACAGAACTCAAATGTTCTACAGATGCGAAAGGTATATATTTTACGACAGCACCTTTCTTTGAAGGGTCCAGAGCACACTGAAATAGCTGCGTGGGTTTCATTAGAGATGTGTAAACCTGTCTGTGTATAGAGCTCTTCCTTTAGTTACAATGTTGCACCATGGTAATTGCCCTGAATGGAAGCAAGCTTTAGAGCTGTATAATGCTGAGAGGAAATGGTGAGCAAGGAAGCTCTGATTAGAACAGGTCATAACAATGTAATGTTTTGTTGGATTCCTTTGTAGCAATCCAGATAGTGCAGGTATCCACACATAACTCTTGAGCGTGTACATGCTTCTGTATGCAAAAAGCATGCAATGAATGTGCATGAATCAAATTCTATGGGCAGAATTCTCTTGGAATGTTTACATATACCTAGTATATTATATTACCTTGTTTGTAAAATGAGTTTGCTTTGAAGGTACAAAAAAGCTGAGGTATGAATTTCTATGCATCAGCCACTGTCTACCAGATTGCTTCTTATTGTAGAAGTAGGGTAGCTTGCTTCCTCATGAAGTGTGGGTAAACTATCTTGTAGCTAATGGTGAGGAGGGAGCTGGTTGGTTTGTTTTGTTTGGATTTTTTTTTGTGTAACACAGATACTTAACACATACTGGCTGATAACATTAGAGTTCCAACCCTCTTACTGAGCAATTTCTTCATGTGTCTGCAAAGATTGTCTTCAGGTGTTGTATTTATTGTTGCATTTCTTGAACCATAATATGTGGTTAAAAACTTAGTTCAGTGGAACTGACATAGTCTTCAGTGTTCCTAAATCAAGTGCTTTGTAGTAACTGTAATAGGGTAAGGTAATAGGTCCTTAATATAAATGTTCGGTGTAGCTGAAAATCTGTGTCCTGGCAGATTACTGAGTCGTGACTGAGTCATGCTGAAACAGCAATAGTTATATTCTATTTTATTATGGCAGATGTCTCTGGAAAGCTGAGAATCTGGGATACTACACAGAAGGAACACCTACTGAAGTATGAGTATCAGCCGTTTGCAGGAAAAATAAAGGACCTTGCCTGGACTGAAGACAGCAAAAGAATTGCTGTGGTTGGAGAAGGAAGGGAAAAGTGAGTAATATTTTTTGTCTGTGCATATCTATACATAGATATATACATGTGCATACTGTAAACCTTTATATTCTAACAAAGCAGGTTCTTTGCAGAGCTTTTAATTCTTCAAGGGAAGAAAATCATGGCTTGTTCCCTGTTCAGGCTTCAAGTTGTGCTCTTCTGCGTCAGACATTTTTATGCAGTATTCGACAGCTGTAAAACTACTTGGAAAATACAGTTCTTTAAAAATGGGGTGGGCTTTGTTTGTTTAGAGGTGGGTGTTGTTATGTTCAGTGATAACTGTTCAGTATGCCTTTTGGTGGTTTTTTTTTGTTTGTTTAATTCTGATAGAGTAGGAAGGGAGAGCCACAAGACAACTCTTCTTCCTCTTGTTTTCAGTTCCTCCCAAACTGAGATTACATGATTGAGTAGAAAATTAAAGTGTATGTGAATTTTCTCCCTCAGCATCCCATCCATATTTTTAGGCCTTATTATGGTAATTAAAAGAAAATCACAACTAATTCTCCTTACCTGATTAAATGAGGTGCCCATTACAGTCAGGCTTATGTCTTTTAAAGACTGGCAGATCTTTAAGGCAGAGTCCAGACTGGGTAATCTTATGCCGGAACATCTGAAAAACATAGTGTGGTCCTGTTCTCTGAAACCCTGCACCTTTTTTTAAGTCGCCATCGTGTATCCTATCCTGATACTTGAGAGAAAGTCTGTGTCCTTCATCCTTCCTTCCACCCTCACAAGACCCTGCACAGATACTATGTAAATTTGCTCTCCCCCTTCAAAACCTGACAGTTTCCAGTTAGGTGGATGCGCTACCAGTCTAGAATTTTGCTGAAGCGATTCTATAGAACCCCCTTTTAATAGTGATACTCTGGCAGTTTAATGCCACTGTATTGATTATACTGCCTTTGTTGTTTGTTTGGGTTTTTTAAGGTGATTTAAAGTAAGAACTGCCAAAAATGCTGTTATGACTCTTCTTCCTTAATCAATCCTTCAAGTAATAATAGTTGTAAAAGTGGTGGTACCTGATCTAGGCTAAATAATCAGATAAAAGATCCAATGTCATTGTTACCCTAACTTTGGCCATTCTGTGTAGGGACTGGGTAGACGGAATAACTTACTGCTTTCTTTTATAAACTGACAGATTTACTGAAGAGTATCTTTTGGTTCTCTGCATTTTAGAAGCTTTATGTATAAAACTTGTTTGTCTGTTCCCTTCAGCAAATGTCTTCTGTTAAAGATTAGATTCGCTTTCCAGCAAGATCTCAAATAGCCTTCAGGGAACTACGATGGTGCTTGCATGAGATTAACAAGATGACCTAATTTCTTTGAGTGCACTCAAATCTGCTCTCTGCAGATGCTCAAGGAGTTAATCTACATGTAACTTTTATGAATTGTAGTTACTGTGTGCTTTTCTAAATAGATTTGGAGCAGTGTTCCTGTGGGATAGTGGCTCTTCTGTTGGTGAGATTACTGGGCACAACAAAGTGATCAATAGTGTGGACATTAAACAAACAAGACCGTATCGCCTGGCAACAGGCAGTGATGACAACTGTGCTGCTTTCTTCGAGGGACCGCCATTCAAGTTCAAGTTTACACTAAGTGTGAGTTTAAGCTTTTAGATGTAGCTCTGTTAAACTGTGCAGCAAGTTGACTAAGCTTTCCAACAAACTTGCAGGTCTTGTAATAATTAATTGTTATGACAAAAATTCTTATCTCCCCCTTATGAGGCACAGTTGGCGTCAAGTGGTTTTCTTAAACCCATACATGAGTGTAACTTGAAGGCTTGTCTCAGACCAAGACAACTGAAAGAAATGATTACTTAAGAAAACCTGAAGCACTTTTTCAATTTTTTTTTTTTTTTTTGGCTCTTCATCCTCTTCCTTAAGAAGTATGATGTTTCCTTGGCCCTGTTGGTGCTTTCTGAGCTCTACTTCCCAGTGCAGATGTGTAGAACTTCTTAATACTCTCCAGCGTGTTTGGTTCAAAAAATGTGGTGGTATGAATGGAATTTTCCAATCTGCTCAAAGAGTGCTCAAATCTGAAATCCCAGGGTAGCTTAGAAAGGCTGAGTGTAGATGTTTGAAAGTGTAGCTGATTTCTGCAGTTAGTTTCTGTTTCTACATTCCTTTTCACTTTCTGTTTCTTATTCTGCATTCTATGTAAATTGAACAAAGCCTGGAGCTACCACATGTAAGACATTCATTGTTACTTGAGGCCAAAGAAAATAAAGAGCCAAAAGCTTCTGCAGCTGTTTCTGGTGGCAGAAAACATGCCTTTTGCCTCAAAACTACTGCAGAGATGCTGGATGTTATTTCAATAGAAAATTGAAGATATTTAGTTCTTGTTTTATTTTTAAAAACACAGTAGTAGCCTTTGATTTTCTTAAGGATGTGCCCTGAGTAGTCTTCATATACTGACTTCAGTGAGGATTCCAGTCCAGCTCTAGAAAAGGAATTGTTTTGAGCTCTGCAATCCAATGAAATGATGTAGTTGCCTAATATACTGCTGAACTTAAGTTGATACTTGCATTTTGCTAAGCTGGTTTTTTTGGAACTCTGAATTGCTTACCAGTACTGTTTAGGCCCGTATGTGATGCGGTCTTCCTCTTAATGTGATTTTTGAGTTGAAACATGATTCTGGTACAGACTGTTATACAGTTTAAATTAGAGCTTGAGGTATCATCAGGGAAAAAAATAAAAATCTATAGTTAAGGAAAGTAGGTTAGAACCTGCCTTTCATAATACTAAAAATAGTCTCCTAAATCTCTTTGCGTGGGAGCTTTGGCCTCATTGTGACGCTTCCCTATTTAACGCATGTTTTGTAGTTAGCGTGGTTTGCATAGTCTCCTACTTGTAAATAGTCTATTTGGGGAGCATACATCAGTCTTGCCTGGTTACTTTGCAGAGCTACCACTAATGCGATCTCCCAGAAATAGAATTCTAGTAAAATTATTCATGCCTGTACTTTTTTTTTTAATACTAAAAAAGATAAGGTACTCTTCTGTGTATAAAACTTGTGCAATTAACCAAAGATCAAAATCTGGAAAATGTTGCAGAAGAATTCAGTGACCAGAGGGGAAGAATCCCATTTTTGCATCTAGGCTGCAGCTGAGGATTTTTTCCTACCTGTCCCTGAAACTGTGTACTTATGCATCTAGTATGGTGTTGTTTGAACTAGATCAGTATTGATGTCACGGTTTCTTTGGACTGATCTTGATCCCCATGATTCTCTTGAGATAGAGGTTAGACTTGCTCTATAGCAATTATCTACAGCAGACATCTCCTACAGAGCTTATTTGTGTCTCACATGTAAGAGAACCTCATTGTTACTGGATTTTCTTCTGTGTAAAAAGGTCTGCTCTTATTTTGTGTGCTGACTCTTACCTTTTTACTGCAGGACCATACACGGTTTGTGAACTGCGTGAGGTTTTCTCCTGATGGGAACAGATTTGCTACAGCTAGTGCAGATGGCCAGGTAAAAAACAGGGAACTCTCTTGGTAGTAATTTTAGCATGAGATCTTCTTCTTGTGCATTTTGGGAATAGCATTAGTATTGTAAAATCCATGTTGCTGCTTTTTTCATGCCAAGAAATGACTGGCTTAATTTTTAAAGTATTCTCCTATAAAGCTATAACAACCACCAGACTATTCTCATTCAGCTTTTTTCCCCATTCCATCTCCCTAGCCTATTATTTCCTCTTAGAGGTTATTTTGTCAGGAACATATTAGAGTTTTGGAATATATATGTCCTTTTTATGATCCTGAGAATTCTGGCTGAAATACTGAACTCATAGATAGCAACCCAGCTCCATGGGTACTGCCTACGGATAAGGGCAGGTTTGACAATGGTGCTGTTACAGTAGGTAGCTCTTCCTCCTCAGAAGGCAGATTCCTGTGGCTGCAGTGCTAAATAGCTGACATCACAGTGGGAATCAAACATAACATCTTCCAGAATTTCAAATGTCAGGATCCAAAGTACAGAGTGGCTTATGTGATTATTTACAATTGTAATCTCATTTGTTTAGTCTTAAATGCAGGAATACTTATGCCTCTTCTTCAAAATCTAGTGTTTGGCAAACCTGCAAGCATGCCACATAACAAGAGTTTGTGCAGTGCAAGTAACACTATTTCAGTTCTTGGTTGGTTGGTTCTTTTTTTTCCCTGTTCCTGCTATTTTCCCTTTTAAGTTATATGTTTGTGTACTCCCTTAAGATTTTTGTCTATGATGGGAAGACTGGAGAGAAAGTGTGTGCTCTTGGTGGAGGCAAAGCTCATGATGGAGGTATTTATGCTGTAAGTATCATTTCATTTGTGCCAATGGTCTGTTTTATTTCATTACCAAGTTTATGGACTGTGAAGTCTTGCAATAATAAATGCATTTACTATCTTGTGGTGACATTTGTTTTTACAGATTAGTTGGAGCCCTGACAGTAGCCAGTTGCTTTCTGCTTCAGGAGATAAAACTGCTAAAATCTGGGATGTTGGTGCTAATTCTATTGTCAATACTTTTAACATGGGATCAAATGTGTTGGATCAGCAGCTGGGTTGCTTGTGGCAGAAAGACCATTTACTGACTATCTCCCTGTCTGGCTATATCAATTATTTGGACAAGAACAATCCAAATAAGCCTTTACGTGTCATAAAGGTAGGTTAAACTTGTGTTTCTGCAATAAATGACTCAGTGGTTCAAGTTGTCTAGGTGAAATAGTAACTACTGAAAACTGGTTTTGTTAAATTAGCATTACCAAATGAGCTGTGTGTGCCTCACTCTTGCAAGTTGCACAAATCAAGAAGTTAAAATATTACATGTGTGATACGGTGCTTTGTGCAAATACACAGACTGATTTTGGTTTCAAATAAGGCTATCAGCTTATCTTTCATAGCAGCTTTTAAGCATTCTTGAGATGAGAAAAGAAATGCAACATAGACATCCCTGGTAGTTTTCTATCTCTTTTTACCAGAACTAGTGTATTGTGAACAAGGTGACAAGGGTTATTGTGCAATTGAGCTTTAATTTTAGGATTTAAAAAGTTCACTGACACAGCACTCTCATGGGAACTTGCATTTTTATGTGAACTAGAAACGGACGTCCCAGATTCTTGCTAATGCTGCTATAATTCTGGCAGTTTGTGTGGGCACATGACCGTATTTAGTCCTTTCCCCCGAATCAAAACCACCTGAAAAGCAAACTTTGTCAATGACAAGGCCATGAAAGTATTCTGTCCCAGCAGGCTAAATAAGGATATGCACAGCACCTATTGCTTCTCTTCAAGGGGGGTAGTACATGGGCATAGCAATGCTGAAACATTTAAGTGACTGCACTATTACTCAGTGATTTGTATTCTGGGTGTTTTTTAATGCTTGTGAATAAAATATGCTATTTTCTGAATAACCTATAATTCTTCTCTAATAGGTCTGATATAAATGTATTAACATGAAGAATTGCCTGTCAATAATTACAATTTGTGCCTCATTCACAGGGTCACAGTAAATCAATTCAGTGTCTCACAGTGCATAAAAATGGTGGAAAGTCCTATATTTACTCTGGAAGTAATGATGGTCATATTAATATCCTTTGAATTATAGTGATAGTTGTTCTAGCAAGAGAACTTTGAGATGGCTCACTAGGAAGAAAAAAAAACCCACAACTTTGCCAAAGTCAAAAACTTATTTTTATTTGACACAAGTGAGTATTTTGCTTTCTCTTAACTTGGCTATTTTACTAGTTACCTTTAAACTTACCTCTAAATAGAAGCCAGTTTTTAATTTCCTATTTGTCACTTCTTTGTGGTAAATAGATTTTTAGTATGGAGGAGCAAGTAAATAGCTAAATCAGTGTCTTATAACTTTCCATGTATTCTGTCATACAGGCAAAATGTGTTTTGCTATCTCTTGCTGTTCCATGCAATAGGTAGAGCTTGGCATGCGTTGAAAGTTAAGTATCTTGGTTTTCAGATGTTCAGGAAGAGAAAGATGAACTGTTGTTGATCCATCTCTGACCCACTAAAATGCATTTCTCTTTACAATTCTGTTTTTTACACTTGTATTAAGGAGTATTTTTTCAGTTCTTTGACACATTGATTGTGGTGTGGTTTTTGTTGGGTTTTTTTGGAGGGGGGCGGATTTGTTGTTACTGTGTGTTGGGTTGGGTGGTTGGTTTGGTTTTTATTTAGTATCCCAAATCATCAGGCTTTCTCACTATTGAAGAGAACCTCTTTTAAGACTGTTTCAGTCCTGTTGATTTCCGAAGCAAAACACTGAGAATACAGCCTGAACTTTCCTCAAGGGCATGTTAAAGGGTGAGGCTGGGATGTGTTCAGCTAGAAAGCTTTTTCTTCAGTGTCCTGAAGCTTATAAATAAAACTGCAGTACTTCATCCTGCTTCCCATGATGCATTAAAATAGTGTCACCATTGGCATAAACCGTTACAAATATAGGAATTCTTTCTTTGCAAAGTTGTTGTATGATGTTAATAGTCAAAGTGATGTTAATGTACAATATCAGGGAAAGCCCATGCTATAGGACTTATAATCCATTTAAAAGTATTTCCTACTCTCAGACCTAATGCTAATTGTTCCAGTGTTTGCTACTGTTTGTTAGGTCATTTAGCTCATTACAGAACATCACAGGTTCATTTAGTAAATATTTTGAGAGCGTGAGGTTGGTCAAACTCTGGTACAGGTTGCCTGGGGAGCCTGTAGAGTCTCCATCCCTAGAGATACTCAAAACCCAATGGAATCACAGAATGTTTTGGGTTTGGAGGGACTTTTAGAGGTCACCTAGTCCAATCCCCCCTTGCAGTGAGCAGGGACATCTTTAAATTAGATCAGGTTGCTCAGAGCCCTGTCCAACCCAACCTTGAATATTTCCAGGGATGAGATATCTGCCACCTCTCTGGACAACCTTTTCCAGTGTTAAACACCCTCACTGTGAAACTTTTTTTTTCTTTATATCTAGTCTAAATCCACCCTCTTTTAGTTTAAAACAATCGCCCCTTGTTCTGTCGCAACAGGCCCTACTAAAATACTGTTCCCATGGCCCCCTTCAGATACTGGGAGGCCACAGTAAGGTTTCCCAGGAGCCTTCTCTTCTTCAGACTGAAAAACCCTAATTCTCTGTCTTCAAAGGGGAGGTGTTCCAGCCCCCTGATCATTTCTGTGGCCCTGGAATGGGCCACAATGTTGTAGTTCACATTGATTTGAGCAGTGGATTTGACTAAGTCTCAAAAGTTCCTTTCTAACCTTAAATATTCTGCTAATTATTTAACTGTTGTGATGCCGTATCTGACCGCACCAGTATCTTCACGTGTTCCTTAATTCTATTATGCACATTATTGGGATTCTGAAACTGGGGAGAATGATGGCTTTTCTGGGAAAGGCCATACAAACCAGGTTTCTAGAATGGCAGTGGACGAAATGGATCAGCTGGTCACCTGCAGTATGGATGACACTGTGCGCTATACCAACCTTAGCAAGAAGGACTACAGGTTAGTTAAAATGTTGCCTTTAGTGTGGTATTGCAGCATAAATTACTATACTGCAAGAGTTTTGTTGATTTATATGGTAAAGAATTTTATGCTGCCATTTATTAACATTTCTACAGTTTCCATGGTAACTTAAAATGATTGCTCTACCAGCTTAGGGGATATTTGTGACAATAAGTAATGCATCCTAGACTTTTCAGTTTATCTAACCTGCGGAAGGAATGAGACAGATCTGCCTTGTATCGGGTGACTTGTTATGGGGACTCTGGGATGGGTATCCTTATAATGATTCAGAAATACATAGAAATATTGGTAATAAATATGGCTAGGAGGGATGGGCCACAGCTGTTTCTTCATGAAACTACAATTGAAGCACAAAAACTTCAAGGAAGCCAATGAATATCACCTAGTGCAAAAAAATGGGACTCTAGTGTAGTAACATTGATTTTCACTTCGAAGGTGTACTACCTGATCAAGATACTAAAGCTTTATAAACAGCAAACACAAACTTTGAAGATTATTAAAAAATATAAAACAAAATCTTAAACTATACATGTTTTTGATCATTAGTGGGTGGTTATTTGAACAGGCCATTTTAAATAATGGTAGGCATGGGATAAAATTTTTTGTTGTTGTTGTTCTTACTTTGTCTTTCTTGCTTCTCCACCTTGGCACACCTTCTGCCAGTGGCCAGGATGCTGTGAAAATGGATGTTCAACCAAAATGTTTAGCTGTGGGTCCTGGTGGTTATACTGTAGTTCTGTGCATTGGACAAGTAAGTCTTAACTTGTGGATTATCAACATAATTGTTCTGTTAATAATGTCATGTATGGTAATGTGAAGGTTTCTGACAAATCTCTTCAGTGTGAGATCCCCTTGCACATATGCAGAATTTCTTAAGGGCTGTGGGGAATGTAATTAAGCCAGGATATTTGACAGACTTGTCTTTTTACATCCTGTACCGATTTGATAGACTTAGATTTAAATTTCACATAGTTCCTTGTGCAGATACAGTGATAAACATTCACATGCAGCTTTGTGCAGGAAGGCTACACCAGTCTGAATCGTGCTCTTTCCTGATTTGTTCAGTGATGTGATTTTGTGGAAAGGATGTCTTGCTCCTGCTTTTTTTTTTTTTTTTTTTATTGCTAATACAACTAACCAATTAACTAATGCTGTTGTACAACATAGGTAGCTCTACCTTGCCTGTTTTCCATGTCACTTTTGTAATTCCAGTTCTCCGTAGTAGAGAACTGAATAGGAAATTAAAAAACCCCAAACCTTAAAATTTAACATTGCAGTATTAAATTGCTACTAATTTGGCCCTGCCTCCCTTCCTTTAACAGTGAACCAGGAAGCAAGTGAGCATTGCTAAAAATACTGCTTGGTCCATGTTTCTTTTATGCTCAGACCAAATGAGGCAAAGCTGAAGGCAGTGGAGCATGCCCTGCAGTACCCAATTTAGAACACATAAGTACTTCAGTGCAATGGATTAGTCACCACACCTAAGCTAACTAACTGTTCCCTTAAGATTAGAATATAGTAAACTGAGCAGAGTGGATTTGTATTTATGACTAAGTGGCTTGGCCATGGTTTTCTATTAAGCACTTTGAAGAAAGGTCTTAGTTTCTGGTTTTCTATTTACAGATTGTCTTGATGAAAGATAAGAAAAAATGTTTTGCAGTTGATGACCTTGGCTATGAGCCAGAAGCTGTAGCCATTCACCCTGGAGGAGGTACAGCAGCAGTAGGAGGAGCGGTAAGGTTGCACTTCCTAAACCTGTGCTACTTCGAGTACTGGCACTAGTAACAGAAGCATTTAACAATAGCAGGTGTGTAGTGTTGACTAGTGGGTGGCAGTTTGTAACAGCAGTAGTATTGTAATACGTAAACTGTGCCCTGGGCTTTCATTACCCAGGTTCTTTCACCACTGTCACCTAATGTCTACTTTTTTTTTTTTCCATCTTGTATTTGCTGGTTTTAAATTGTCAAATTGTTTCACCCAGTGTATACTCAAAGTAGAAATCAAGTCTATGTTCTAGACTTGGTGGATTGTAGCCAGCATAAATGACAGGTTCTTTGAACTATTTCTCAGTATAAGCACTACCAGATAGAATTGGCACAAAATTCCAGCAACTCAGTAACCCACCTTTCTATTGTAGAGTAATTTTTCTACCTTTTCTCCTTCTTCACCATTAATTTGCAGGATGGGAAAGTCCGTTTGTACTCAATCCAAGGAACCACTTTGAAAAGCGATGATAAGTCTTTGGAAGCTAAAGGTCCTGTTACTGACCTGGCATATTCTCACGATGGTGCCTTTCTTGCAGTCTGTGATGCAAATAAAGTTGTCACTGTCTTTAGTGTCGCCGATGGCTATGCGGTAAGAATTGTATCAGGAGTTTTGTTTGTTTAAAAACATTGACTGGCATCTCGTATCTAAATCTGTTGTGGTGGAAGACAGTGTAGCTGGTGAGACTTAATTGTTAAATCACTGATGTATACTTGGTGTTTCTGTGACTGTCTTTTTACCTGGTATTTTGAATTAGTTGTTGCTTTTCACAGCAGCCTGTGTGAAGCCTCCAGATCATAAGAATAGGTGAGGAAATGTACAGCATAGGTTGGCTACTGGGAAAACATTCAAACGTACCTAATAACTTAGAGTTAAATTGGGGAGGGATTGGATTTCCTCAAGCTAGCAGTAGTTAAATAAAAAAGACTACAAAGTATGCAGGTTCCTTATTTTTGTCAGTGTGGTGTTTTCTTTAAAGGGAAAAAAGTCAACAAAATACATGCCTTGTCTGTTAGAGAATTTGTGTGCATTTTTGTAAAATGGACAAGAATGCAGGCTTAGTTTGATAGCTAATCACGCAGTACGATAAAGTTTAATCAAGTAAATGAAACAGACTTGGCAATAAAGCTGCTAGCTATGGCACACAGTTTGGTGGAAAGAACCAAGCAATGAAAGGGATGGCTTAGGGTGGGGAATCTTGCTTTATCCTACAATCTACTGTATGAAACAATGGGCAATTTCCACTTCACAGTTGAGCAGTCAATAGGTGTATCTGCTTCTGAAGACATTAATCTTTGGCTGAAACTACATAGAAGTAAAAAATACAGGTTTTAAGTGAAAATTGAAAATTTGCTTTTAAAAACATATATGGGGCTATTTTAAAAACCTCTAAGCAAGAAGTGACTTGTATATGCACTTTACAGATCCAGCTTTTGTAGAAAAACATTTAGAGTTTTTTAGAACAGGCTTGCATTTTATTGGCCTGGTAAGTGTTTAAATACCTGGTATAAAATGATGCTGCCACTTGATTTATTATCTGCATTTGAGATGTACATTATCTGGAGTATTGCAGTAGATTATTGTAATGCTACGCATTTAAAGCTGGTGATTTCCTGAAGTAGCTTAAAACCAATGAATTAAAATAACACTGTGTATCTAACTTTCAAATAGGAACATAACGTCTTTTATGGACATCATGCAAAAATTGTTTGTATTGCCTGGTCACCAGACAATGAACACTTTGCTTCTGGAGGCATGGACATGATGGTATATGTTTGGACCGTAAGTGATCCAGAGACCAGAGTCAAGATACCAGGTATGTTTCCCTCAAAATCTTAGTGTTGAAAGTTGCTAACAGTTCTTGAAATCCAACACACAAAAATATCTGTTTCCTAGAACTAATGGTAAACAAGCTTTAAATGTTCCCAAACTAATTTAGCCTTTATGTTTATCTAGCTGCAATTGACACAATTCTTTAATGTTATTTTGTAGTCACTTCTAAAATACACTGCTAGTATTTAATGAAGCTGAAAATCATGTGTGAAACATGTGCTGAAGTTACTCTGTCAGCCTGGGCTTCCTAATTCTTTTCTGTTATTTTGCACTACCATACAGATGCTCACAGACTACATCATGTAAGCGGCTTGGCGTGGTTGGATGAACATACTCTAGTAACAACATCCCATGATGCTTCTGTCAAAGAATGGTCTATCTCCTACAACTGAAATAAGCCCTCTCTTTGGAAGGACCTAATCAGGGACTAGAACTACTGCAGTGGAACATAGCATTTCTCTTAAAGAATCTGTATTGGCCTCTGGGTCTGCTATCATATCCTCATATCTTTACAGGGTGTTCATATCTGTAATTAAATGTACTTTGAAAGCTTTAGCCAGTAACAGTTTGCACATGAAAAGCACTTAAATTATGTCTGGAGCTTAACCTTTGTGCTGAACATTCCAGAGGCAACAGCCAAGCAAGTTGGTGTGAAAGATTCGGGCGTGAAAGATTCAAACTCAATCAGTTTTTCTTTTCTAACCAAGCAACATGAGACTGTACAGCATGAGAGTAATACTTCTCATTTTTTCTAATTACAGAACATTTCTGTACTAACGGTCATAGTAAGAGTATTTAGTTGTGATCTGAAACCAATCAAGCTGTGTGCAGCTACTGTATATTGCTTTGCTTCTCTGTACTGCACCAAACTGTTGCCTCAGTTTTTCTCCTTCAGATAACAAAATGGGGTGCATACATAATAAACTTTTTATGTATTTCATGTCAAGGTTTTGTGGTTTATTTTAAGGTGGAAGTGTGGGATTTTGATGTACTTACTGTCGTGGGTATAATGTTTACAAATAAGTGTTGTGGCAACTTCTTGCTTCAGAAACACATTTGTTAATATCATGGATTAAGAATGTCTGGTCACTTAAATGTCAGAGAAAAAAACCATTCTGTTTCAAAGATTAAAGATATTTTCTGTTTGAAGGAGGAGAAGCATGTTATTGTTTTTTAAAAAAAATGCAGTACTTCTACCACCTTTTTGGTTATACCGGAATTAAAGTGAAGCTTTGTTATGACTAAGTGATTTTCTTGAGAAGATAAGTGTTTTGAGTAAGTTTTATTCCTTTGCATGTGCAAAACAGTTGCATGGAAGCTGTTATCTAATGCAAGAAGATCATGATCTTGTGTTTAGTTCCCTTCTCACACTCTACAACACATGAAGTGATTTGAAGCTAGCAATCCAACAAGGGTGGAGGAGGACACTCATGCTAAGTAGCAGGAAGATTTTTTTACAATCTCTACTGGCCAAAATAAGTTGTTGCTGTCTAGAACTTTGGAAGACCTAAAGTTGTCTTTTTTAGTTGTTTGGTGTGTGGGGTTTTTTTGTTGTGGTTTTGTTGTGTTGGTTGTTGTTTTGGTTTGGGGTTTTTTTTAAGTCTTCATCACTTTCACCCCTTCTGTCCTGTCTAGTTTTTAATAAGCATTCTTATTGGGCTTGTCTGAGGTTTTTTTACCAGCCATATTTCTAATGCCACTAATTATAGAGCAAATAAAATGCTTTTGCTGCTTCTCAGACTGTGGACCGTTGCTCACTTGCTTAAAAAAAAAAAAAAAAAGCCTGTCAGAAATGTCTTGGTGAAACTTCTTAAAAGGGGAAAAATGTTGATTTCTTTTTGCAAAAAAAGAGTATTTTGCATCATGGATTCTTTGTGCTTACTGCATCTCTTAGCAAGCATCTCTGTTTATTAACAGTGCAAGGAAAAGAGAAGTTTTGGAAAAGGGCATGTTTGAAATTAGGTATAAGATCCAAAAGGGTAAGATTTCTCTGCGTCTCCCCCTTAAAATGTGTTCTGCTATTGGATGAACTGCACAGGCTATGGCACAGTGTTCCCTAAGTTTGATCTGGAAGAGTTACTATTGAATCTGTTCAGTGGGTTTCTGATGTAGCTGATTCCCTGTCATTTAAGTAGTGATAAAATGGGAAAAAAAAAAAAAAAGTTATTCCAATATCTGTGAAGAAAGAATGGAATTCATTAGTAAATCCTGCTTTTTGTAAGAGAGGGACCTGCTACGGAAATGTGTTTTTTGAGGGAAATGGCACATTTTCCTGCAGCCTTCTACCACTACGACTAGATTCTTTCCTGCACATCAGAGCTTGTGCACCATCTCTGAAAGGTGATTCCCGGAAGATGTTGTAATAGTGCTTCTGCAGAATGCCCCCTAGCTAGAAACCCTGTATGAAGACTTGTCTTTGGATGCCTGCCTGGGGGGGGTGTTTGCTCATGCTTCAGCAGCTAATGGATTTGTTTATTGGCATATGGCCTGAGCTTTTGATTCCTTAAGGCCTAATATGGTCTTTGTAGTTGTATAGCAAATTCTGACTACAAACCAGCAGATAGCACAGGCTCATTGTTGATCCACCAGAGGCAGATCACAAGCTGTGAGACAAAGGTGAACAGTTCTAGTGTTCTGTATCAGGACCCTACATCACCAGTATTTGTCCTAGACTGAAAAAGTCTTGTGCTAAACTCAAAAGTCAAGAAATAGCAATGGAGCAGGAGCATGACTCAGGCTTTCTAATATCAGTTGCACAAACAGCCCCAAAGGCAGGTTTTCTTTCACTGAGCCAATAGCTATGGGGAAGCAGAGCAGTGCTGTGTTTAAGCTTTCTCCACAACCTGCTTTAATCTGAAAACTGTAGCCTGTCAGCCTCTGCAAAACAATACGCATAGCCATTCATTCTCAGCGTGACTATAACATGCATGTGTAGCAATGGAAGCCATTCTCTCTATTGAACAAATAGTGATTGTTCCAGCCATCATTTTTTGTTTCTCATTCTCTGTAAGCCCCATTTAGCCTGTGATGAGAGAGGGTACAGAAGTGGCAGGCTCCTCTTGGGGCAAGATGCTGACCCCTTGGCCTGCTCTGGAATAGAGAAACAGCAGGAATAGTCTGGATGGACTGTCATGAGCTAACTTCCATGATGCCTTAATTCTGTTGTTCTGTACTACTGTACAGACTGTAGTGACCTCAAGGGGAAATACGTGAGATATGTGGCAGGAATATGAAATTAGATTGTAACAGGAATGCAAATTTAAAAAATAACAACAACAAACTTTGTGTGTTACTACATCAGAAGTTGTATTTTAATGCTACTTCAAGCCCTGCCCAAATATGGCTCATGCAAGACCCATTACTTTTAAAGGTTTCTCTTTTAATCATGAACATGCTTTTAAGGTGTAGCAGGCAGTTACTGAAAGCAGGTTTCATTTCACTGTGACCTAAACTTCACCTGCTCTAAACTCTAAAGGCAGCTTAATTAAGCCAGGTATAGATGTGGAGAACTAATGTGACCAGTAATTCCTCACAAGGCTGTCTTGCAAGCGTTCCTCTTCCCTCTCCCTTTAACTGTGATTTAATCCCAGTTCCTGTTTCATTTCTGCTAGGATAGTACAGAACATTGGCCTTCTAAGAAGCCTTGGACTTCTACACTGTCAGCCAGAAGCTAGCAGCAGCTGTTCAGTTGAATATCACCAGCAAATCCTAAATGAGATTTTTAATTGGCAATGGGTAAAGGTAAAGGACATCACAAATCCATCCAGAGATGGAAGTTTTTTTGAAGAAAGTTGGACACATGATAGAATTATGCCACAACAGATGTTCTGGTACCTCTGTTCCTCTGGTAAATACTTTTGCTCTTAACTATTAGAGCTTCTCCAAGTGAGGCTAGCTGCCTAAAAATCTTATTTACATGAATAATATTCCGAAGCAAAATGCCAAAGCTGTGGGATCCTTTAAGTGAGAATTTAATTTTTTGAAGCTGAATTTCAAAGCAGAGAATCCAAGAATTTCTCCTACTGCATGTGTTAATATGTCACTGTAGATACTGTCTCATGCTTGTGGCACAAGGAAGGATTTGCTGATCAAACCTTTTTGCTATGATAAATTTAGTTATGGCTATCTCTGCAATGAAAGTATGCTGAGGAGAAGAAGGTGCCCTCCTTGTGCCCAGGACTAGAATGATGCAGTTAACTGGCTGGGCTGAGAACAAGTCACAAGTTCCCATATATACAGTAGGTACTTGTGCTAAGAGTGCAAAGCTCCCTGGAGAGGCCGGTGAATGAAGCTAATCAGTGAAAGAATGATAGAATACCTCAAGTTGGAAGGTACCCATAAATATCATAAAGTCCAATGCTGGTCTTCTCACAGGACTACATTAAACCAAACCATATATTGTCCAGATGTTCCTTTAACTTTTAACAGGCTTGGTGCTATGACCACTTACCTGGGGAGCCTGTCCTAGGGACCAACCAATGTCTCAGGGACAAACTTTTGCCTAATGTCCAATATGAACTTCACCTGATACAGCTTCATTCCATTTTCTAACACTGGTCACTAGAGAGAAGAGATCTGCCCTTCCCCTCTGCTGCTCCCCCCTGAAGAAGTAAAAGTAGGTCCCTTGAAATACCAGTATGTTTACTAACAGGGATGAAATGTAGTTGCACCAGTTCTTGGATGTGTTAGTGGAAGGGATGCTGAAGATCCCCTCATCCCTCCATCTGGTCTAATCTCATGTATGAAATAAGGCTATAAGCAATACTAGACCAGGGCAGCTGTGTTTTGTTTCCTAGCTAAATCTTAGAAAACTTAAAAGGATGGAGATTATACACACAGCCTCTCTGAGTCATCTACTCCAGACAAGTTTTTCCTAATGTATAACCTAAGACTGCCAACCGGTGCTGTGTGACCACTGTCCCTTGTTTATATTTTCTGTTACTAGCTGGAAGGAAGCAGAACATTATGGCCTTGGTATTGTCTGAAGGAGGTGTCTGAAGTCTGGGTATGCTGGATTAAGTCCTTCACCTCATCTGCATTGCTATCAGTGGTGAAATGCATAGCTATCAAGTGGTGATATGCCTGTGGTAAATCTAGGTTGACTATTCCTTTGTCCTGCAAATATTTAGGATTGCATTCCAATGGAAAGTGCTCCTTCATCTGTCTGGGGACTAAAGTGGAAGCAACTAGCCCCTGTTCCCCAGGGTCTTCCTTTTATTCAAAGTTGCAGCAGTGTGTTGGGTACATCAGCCTTTTTTCAGTCATCAGGACCCTGCCATGATAAACATGTTTTTTTCATGGACAATAGATAACTATCTCATAATCATATTGTCCAATTATTTCAACAGCTCTAGGTGGGTCCCATCACAGCTGTATTGACTTGAATGCATCCAGTTTTTAGGTAGACCCTAACATTCCTTCCTCCTGATGGCTGCCCCTCTCCCTTCCAGAGCACACACAGAGGTTTGGGAGCAGGCCTGTATGTGAAAACCAAGGCCAAAAAGTGTTGAGTGCTTGAGCTTTTCCTGTCACCTGGTGCTGCTTTACTTCCCCCATTTAACAATAGACCTCCACTTTTCCTTGAAAAATTCAAGAGAAAAATTCTGCATTGTGCACTATGATAAGTATCTGAAGCACTACTGTGGTTCTCTATTAAAGCAGAGACAGCAGAAGAAACCTCTTATTTTTTGTGGTCTAGGTGCCTGGAGCTTGCAGGAAAAATGTAGAGTTTGAAGAATATGCCACACTTTCAAACTCATTCTGAGCTTACCGTCCTTATTTCTGAAATATTCAATCATGTAGCTGTAATAAAAATTAATAAAAATAATAAAAATTTGTAGATGACTGTAGGCTTATTAAGTTCTACAGTTCATGGCACACACTAGTTCTCTATAAGCCAAGCTCAGAGAGACAGACATAAAATACAAACAAGGCCTACCTGCTTTCTCCTCTCATTCTGTACATTAGCTGTCAACTACGTATATTGCCTATGCAACTGTGAGCATCTGCAATGTCTGGGTTATTTACTGTTCGTTCAGACCAGCCAGCTTGCGCTGCGGGCAGCCAGCCCTTAGGTGCCTGTGAGTTATACCATTTGGTTCTGATTTCCCTTAGAGAAAGCTAAAAGTTTGAAGTGCATTTTATCCCTGACACCAAATGTGATTTCTTCTTGAATACCCAGAAATGCTTGTCATTCCTGATTGTCAGGTCTGCATGATTGCCAGCAGGTCTGTTCCACATGAACAAATGAGTCATCCATATTTAGCAACCCCAGAAACATGGCTTATCAACATTGTTCAGGCTGGGCTGTTGGAGGATATGACTACCTGAGAGTTGCTTAACATGTCAGCCAGTTCTCTGTGTTTGCCTGTTGATTTTCTTTACTCTGTAAAGCTTGGAAGCATTAAAATGGGAAGGGGGAGTCCCCTCAGGGTAGCCAGGGGTGAATATTTAGGCCAAATAACTATTAACAGGTATCTATGCTGTGATTCACATTCTCTGAAGACAGGCCAGAAATGACACAGATTTCTAGGCTGCCATATTTAACCTTTGTTTCCTGGACCCTGTTGCCTGCAACCTGTGCATGGCCTATACAGAATTTAGGGGCTTGCTTCATATGTTGCCTCTGAGGGTCCATCACTCTCTACAACTCTACTTAAAAGGAGGTTGTAGTGAGGTGTGCATTGGTCTGTTCTCCCAAGTAACAAGTGATAGGACAGGAGAAAATATCCCCAAATTGTGCCAGGGCAGGTTGAGATTAGATATTAGGAATAAATCTTCACAGAAAGGGTTGTCAAGTACTGGAATAGTGAAGTGGTTGAGTCACCATTCCTGGAGGTATTTAAAAGAGATATATATGTGGTGCTTAAGGACATGGTTTAGTATTGACTTGGCGGTGCTGGGTTAATGGTTGTGTTTGGAGATCTTAAGGATGTCTTCCAAATAAAAGGATTCTATGATTCTATTCTACGTCCATTGACCTGCATGGGGACAGCACTGACTTGCTGCTGCTCTGCGAAGGTCTCATTATTATTATTAGTGCAGAAACTCTAGAGGTGGTGATTGCACCTGCGTACAACCCCACACGGCAAGGGTAGTGGTTTCAGGATGGGAAAATTGTGTGGGAAAGTAGCTGCAGCCAGGTAAGTTAGAGCGTAATGTTCTTAGACAGAGTCTTTCTACAGATTGCTCAACAGCAGCTATTTGGAGGTCGAAAACCATCCATTCTGCTGATTATTTTTTATAATCTTCATGGAGAATCCACTTGCAAGCAGTTAAAAACCAAATCTTTAGTGCAGGCAGCAGACTAAGCCATGCCTCAGTTTATAACTACAGAAAAACCTGCCTCACATATAAATGTAAAATAGAAACACCAAGGTAAGAAAGGGGTTAAGAACACACCTCATCAGGTCATATATGTACATACTGGATTCTTTGTAGATAGACATTACAGATCAAAATAATGCTTATAAGTATAGAGAAATTGCTAACTAGCTGTTACACCTTTTCAACCAGTAGTTACCACATTGTAGGACATGGTTTAGTCACCAGGACTGCCCTGTGCAAAGGGGAATATTATTTATTATTATTAGAAGTCATAATGGGTTAAAGAATATTTTTATAGTTACATGTAGCAATCTGGTGCGTGTGTTTCTTAGGTTACCTGATGTAACGCTGAGAGTGTGGACAGGAGAGGCACTCGGTGGCAGGTTTGACCCAGGAATGAGTGACATGCCAGAGGGAGGGTAGTGTGGTGACCTGCCAGGACAGGACTCCAGCACCAGGTGGCAGAGCAGCACTGCCAAGTGCAGCTCCCACTCCGGTTTTTCCCACCATTTTCAGCTGATTGTCCTACCCAGACTGAAACTTTGGGTTTATTTCTGTTTCGGAAATGATTTTCCTGTTCCGTGTGTGATTGCAACCTGCAGCACACACAGTAACAAGGGCAGTTCATAGCCCTGGCCAAACATAGCTCACATCTCTGTTAGGTCCATACACACTACCCAGCTTTCTTGTGCTGCTGTTCCTACATGCCACACTGTCAGTGTGCAAGGTCCTGCAGAACAGGGCAAGGTGTCTAACAGGGAAGAAGATTGTTTGACAAGGACTTGATAGCGTATCATGTCAGATCAGCATATCACCGTGTCAGTAAAGATGGTTCTTTCTCTTGCATACTATATAGAAAAGGACCACTGAGGGGGCTAGAACTTAAGCAGGCGAAAAGAAATGGAGATGAAAAGGTTGGCAGTGTCAGAAATATGCATTCATAAATTTTTAATATATGAATTTGCCTATGTTTAAGGGCAAGTCTGTAACAATCTTTCCTCACAAAAACAGAGAAAGTGATGTCTGATCAAACGTGACTTTGGTGCTTGATCCAATGTCTTCAGTTTGCAAGGCAGGACAGAGGAGCTGATAGAGGAGGATGCATATACTGGAGCTTTGGCACCTGTGGTCACTGTAGAGGTTGAAAGTTCTGTGAGAATTAATGAGTTGCTTGATCATTTAAGAAAAACTCAAAGCTGAAAACAGTGGAGGTTCATACAGTGGCTTTGATACTGAAACAAAATATGAACAAATGAGCCTTAATTTATCAGGGGACCAGGTCATATATGACTTACTGACAAAACAAATAAAATCTGTATTGTAGGCAGCAAAACTTAATTTATTACTGTCTATGTTAACAGAGTCAGTGAGAGTGGAAGTAAAATCTGCAGCAAATAACAAGACAGCAAAATCAATTGTACAAAGAACTGGAACCATAGAGAGTTACTGACCCTACCCTGATAACCATGAATGCACAAAGAACGTCACAGCTGGACTGTGCAAGAGTCAATGACCAGCTGAGCCAACAAAGGACTGATATGAAGGAAAGGTCTTTCAAGGTGGTTAGATTACACTCCTTGGCAGAGGAGTGTGCTATTGAGTTTTGCAGGCAGCCTACTGCAGCTGGCTGGTTTGGTCATGCTGCAGAGCCAGTCCTGCAGTGGCAACATGGGCAGGGCCCCAAGGACAATGAGGGATGTGCCATCAGCAAATTGCTCAAGGGGCACAGCGATAACACCTGACCCAGATGACAACACCTACCCTGATTTAGGTGTCCCAGAAGCATAGCTGTCTCCAGGCTTCTTGGTGATGCAGGTATACCTGAAAATATCTGAATCACAGCAGTCCTTCTGCACAGGAGATGACTGAAAAAAATGAGTCTTGCTCAGTGCGTGTACTATTCAGCTATTCTTATTCTCCTTCTCACAGATGGTCAGAGCCACCAAAGAAGAGGAAGAGCTTCCACATACAGTAGGCTCCCTTGATAATTTTGTCAGTTCATCCTTTCGCATGCAGCATTTCTGACAGAGCAGTGGAGAGATGCTGACCACCATCAGTGATTCCAGCCACCACCTCAGTGTCCTCCTAAAACATCTTACTTCAAGAATACACCAACCTACAGATCATCTTGGGCTGTTCTTGCATCTGTTCTCCAACTCCAGTCTCTTTTCAAGGACCCTTCTCATAACAGCTAATGACTCTGGGAAATCTCCTGTTTGCCCATCTCTGAAAGTGTTTGTGCAACTGGAGACAAAGAAACTCATCTGAGTTGGGTTGTCACGGTCAAGTCCAAGAGAGCAGGACCGGGCACTGTGCTGGATCATATAGCTGCTTGATTTACATTTCTAGGGTGAATTTCTCAGTGTCACAGCAGCTAGCTGGACCACAAGGAGGAAGGTTAGCAGCTGGCCTTGGCACCCTGGAGAACACGCTGGTGGGATGCTGGGGGGCTGTGCCTGCACTCACTATAACTGGACACACTCCATGGAGACACTGAGAGAAAGAGGTGGGCACACGGTCTGAGAGGCCCAGTAGGGAGGGTGCTGGGGTCTGCAGGGCGTTTACCTGGGGACAAGACAGAGATACTTTTCCCAGGGTATCCAGAAAAGTTGGCTGAATTTGTTTACAAATCTTTTTCACCCCACCTTTTTCAGAAGATGAAAGTTTCTTTATCTGAAAGTCCATAGTTCATACTGTTATAATCTAGAATCAAAGATCTTTCCATGTGCCAGAAGTGTGCATTTTCAGGAAGAAGCACAGACAGATGCATGTTTGAGTTTGTTTCCTGTCACAGCAAGTGGGATTGAGGTGCAGGCTTTGTACTATCGGAGTTCTGCATTTCTTAGCTGACACTTCATTTTTTTTCCAGAAAAAAAAGTTGGGAGCTTGGGAGGGCACATGTATCATCAACTGGTATTAATTCCCACTATTTCAGCATCTTTGAAGAGGACTTCCCTAAGATCAGCCTTACAGATTAAATATCATGTCTCTGCTTCTAAAACATTTCTTCTAGATGCCTGTTTTATCTCTTACTCAGATCAGGTGTAGGGCTGGGTGTCCATGTGGCTGCTCTCCCATTCTGCACCAGGAGAAACAAGATCTCACCAGCCAGCACTCATTAGCTCCAACATGACTATTTTGATTCCCAGAGGGTCTTAGCCTCTGTCATCACAAGGTCCTGCTAGACCTTTGGAACTGCTGTCCTGAGGTAGAAGCTACTTAAACTTTTTAGTTCATAGCATCTCTTCCTGCTCCCTTGGAGCAGTTTCTGAATGACCTGACTGATGTACTCTCTTCTATAAGATAACAGACAGCACAGATCACCCCATTTCTGTTCCAAAGGTAAGGAACTACCGCCAGGTTTATGAAAGGAAAACATGAGATAAAGTGCACCATGTGCTCCCACTGCTGGCTTTCCCCAGATCCATAGAGAGCTTAGTGGAATGCAGCATCCACCCAGCACTAAGGGACAGATACCACATTTATAGGCTAATCCTTTTTTTGACATCTTTTCCTTCTGCCTGGCAATATGTGGAAATGTGAGACTGGCTTCCAGTGATTATTAACAGAACAGTGAGTTTGTTTTCTCAGCTTTTATTGCTTCCAAGGCACTGCATCACCTTGGCATTAAACTCATATGAATATTAACCTCTGGGACACCTGCATTATAGATTAAGCAACAATGCTGCAATACCGGATGTTAGGATATGGTGTGCAAATCACTTCCTAAAATAAATTATGTTCTGCCCAGTATTTTCAACTTTTTTGATATCTTTAGGAAAAGAAAAACAAGTTTGGATACGGGAATCCGAGTGTCAGAGATAACATCTCCTAGGAGTGGTGTTCTAAATGGTGCCAGATTCCGATAAATATAATACTCTTTTTGAATATGATTATGTCTGTATATTTTGGCATTGGGTTGTGAAGTTCACATTAAATAATTAGTAGTTAGATTATTAGATTATGATGGCAGCATAAATATGCTATACTTCGAAGCAGGGTAGATATATAAATCATAATTGTCTTAATTCAACTTAGAGTAGTTTGATTTCTTCACAGAAACTAGGATCTTAAAGATACAGTCTCTTAAAGAGATGAACTAAGTTATATTTTGGCTACTTTTTTAGGCAGAAGTCAATGGTTTAAAATTCTTCAGCTGTAAAATTCTTCCTCTTTACCATGGCCTAGGCAAGCCTTGTAATAACAATGGACTTACTGGTATGTGTACCGTAAAAGAATTTTTTTAAAAAGTTTCTGGAACAGGCTGCCCAGGGAGGTAGTGGAGTCATCATCCCTGAAGGTGTTTAAAAAACAAGTAGACGTAGCACTTGAGGCTATGGTCTAATGGATAGATAGATGTTAAGATGAAGGTTGGACTTGATGATCCTAGAAGTCCTTTCCAACCCTAATGATCCTATGATAAAATTGGAATTCTCTACCTAAAAATTTTCTTTCTGTATTTCTATGTGGGTTTCTCCATTACTGGCTAATGAATGACATAGCAAATATGTAGGTGATGTATTTTCATGACCGGCAGGATGCTAGTGGAGTATGTATTATTGAAAGTATGCAGAACTGGTTTGCACTATATATTGATCCATTTAACTCCTTGTGTTGCTCTATTGTCTGTCTCACTTGTTATTAGTACTTGCCCTTTCAATGGACAGGGAGCCCAAATTTGCACCATCAAACATATTGTGGGTATTTGGGGTGGATTGCTTTTTAGAGATGTGCAGACCACCTCCCATTCACAGCACAGAAGGTCTTGCTTCAGATGGTTTTCGTAGAAGAGGAGCCTAGAATCACTCATTCCAATGTACTTCTTTGCCGAGTCACACGTGCCTGCCCCAGGAATGTGGCAGGATTGGTACTATGCCAGTGTGACCCTTTGCCAAAACTGTGTTCTGGACAGCATGAATGGCCATTCATCAAGTGCAATTGATGATAGACTGATGATGTAGGCAGGTTTTATTTGATTACAGAAAAAAGTTGGGGTTTTTTTGCATGCTGTTAAGTGGTACGATTTCCTGTTTGCTCTACAACATTATCACAGTTTCCATGTCTCTTTTGCAATCCGTACCACCATGTTACATCTAAGATAATATCTACATAATAATCACTGCTACATGTCAGCAGATTTTACAGGAGAATTTTACTTGATGTTATGTTACCTTATTTAACACAGTGCTGTCTTAGAACTTTTTTCTCATAAATTATGTAATTTCTTTTCTTAGGCAAGAAAAGGTTTCCCCAGACATTTACTACCTGAGAAGATGGTAATGTGTCATGCTCAAAAATTGCTAAAGGAAACAACTTGGGCCACTCTTGTGTGGGCTGCAGTTTGATTCCCAGTGACCCCTGCTGAGACACCTCCCTGTGGTGCATATCTCAACAAAGTTCAGGTCAGAAGGAACTATTAGATCATCAAATTTGGCCTGAAGCATATCAAAGGCATTTAAATTTCACTCAGGAATGTCTCTCTTGTTACATATTAAGTTTTCTATGACACTATTGTCTGGTTATCAAGATTGATCCCTCCCACTACCCTCAGACGAAATACTATTTCTTTTTCTCACCAAGAACAAGTCTGGAGGTCAGCGAGCCTGTGGCTGCATACGGACTGCAAAACAAAACAGGGTCAGCTACATCCTGCAAGATAAACCAGGGTCAAAGGAGAACATGTCCACACCACATAATGATCGGGTTTGTACCTCTCCAGATCATTGCCATTTCTGGGCTTCTAAGACACAGTTTTGAGTTCAACATGTCTGAAATAATGTAAGTGCTGTGTTGCAACCCATCAGGGGCATAGTTTGATAACATGACATGACTGAGTGTGTTGCATGCCTTCAAGAGTCACCTGAGGGTGCAAAGTCTGCCTTCTCCACCTTGCACAGTCCAACAAGATGTTGGACTGTGCAAGGTGGAGAAGGCAAACCTGGCACAGTTTTGTCATAATGCCTATTGGAAATTGTCCTTGCAGTCTTCTATCTTCCAGTTTGGACCTACTTATATAGTCTTATAGTGGGCTAACTGGGGCAGACCAAAATCATGCCATGTACTGACAGTCACTACAGTGCTTTAGATTGTTGACTCTCCCTGTTATTTAACAGCATACCCATAGCTTTTAAGTGTGTCAAGCAGCAGCTCTGATTTAGGGAGAATGTGATTCCAGCTCTGATTAAGAACCAGTACATAAATAGAACCTAGAGTCCCAGACCCAGTAAGAAGAATGGGCATATCTTTTCACCACATGAACCTATGAAGAAGACACATGCCTTCCTGGCAGACACATAAGCAAGTTTTTTTGTTTACTAAAGATGGATTTTCTTTGAATAGTACTCGTTTCTGTTTCCTCGTGTTTCTTTCACTGTGACTTTTCCACAGCTGTTAAAACTAATTGATTTTTAAAAATAATAATTCTCTCTTAACATCTATAATATCTACACAAAATCATAGATTGGCTGAGTTTGGAAAGGAACTCTGGAGGTCATCTTGTCCAGCCTCCCTACTCAAGCAAGGCCGCCTACAGCCAGCTGCCCAGGACTGTGACTATATCATGTCTAGACATCATAACAGTAGCATAAATATTTTCCCCTAACACTAATGCATGAATTTTCATTATAATTTCATAATTGGCTCTTTGTAAGTGCAAACTCATCCTTTTCGTCATCCCCAGCCAAGCTCTTTGAGAGTCTTTGAGTCAGATTAATAACTCCAGCAGCATTGATCTTGGGAGTCTGTGTACTCCTTGATTCCCTGTTAGAGACCCCAAACAGAATATTTACCCATTTGTGGAGTATTGTCCACTTTTAAAATTATGCTTATATACATTTTTTAATTATTTGAATGGGAAAATAATTTTGTAAATATGGACTATTTTGTAAATATAGCCTAGATTGGCTACAATTCCTGCATCTGCCAGTTCCTTGAAAAAACTGTTCACAAACTGTGAGCTACCTTTTGGGATTCTTGGCAATAGGGTCTACAGTAGTTTGGTCTTTCTTTTCTGACAATTTTTAAAGACCTACTTTGTCAGTGTGTCCTAAATTCCCAGTTTGATTCATGACACCTACTCTGCTGTCACATCTGGGACAAAATCAAAACTGTGAAGTCAGCAAAATGTAATATTGCAGTAACTAACCAGGGTGCTGCCCATGACCATAACTCATAAAAAAGGGAGAGATTCTTTCTTATGAAAGCCATGTTACTGCACACAACAGCCTTCTTATGTACTTCAAGGGTTCTGCTGCAGAATTCAGTTTTCAATGTTTCTTATTATGAACCTTGAATATTCTCTAGAGCAAACCAGGTTCCTTGTCCCTGTATGTGGTTTGATTTTCACCTGTCTTTAAGACACAACAGCAGAGTACAACTTTGAAGTCTTACTTCCGAATAAGCAGCAACAGAAACCTGAAGTGAGGAAAGGCTATGGCATCTTTGAGCAGCTGTGGCACAGAAAGGTTAAGACAAGTATTGAGGTGAAGCATGTGGTGACAATGCCAAGCCAGATTATAGGTTAAAAAAGGTCATTAATTTTGCAACAGAGGTGCCCTTTGCAAATAGGTCAGGACAGTATGTGCTAGCCTTAACACATCCTAACTCCAGTACTGTGACATTCAACAGCACAGGACTCATAATAGTAATGATCTATTCAATAAAATCAGTAATTTTAAAATTTTAGGTTTTGTTTTTTCATTTATTTATTAAAAAACAACCATAGGAGTAAGAACTACAGTTTTAAAATCTTGGACTTTTTTCAGTAGACAAGAATTACAACTCTTGTATGTTTTTTACTATATCAATATATTATAACATTTTCCCTTATTGTCATGATCAGCCAAGACTGTCCCTAATAAGTTACATGACAACATTCAAAGGTGTGGAACAGGCCACTTCATTGCTTGTGCAATTAAGTCACATCTACTATAGCATTTTTGCTTCAACAGTTAAGCTTTTGCTAAATACTTGTCATGGTTTAGGGTCAGGGTGGCCCCTTAGACCTATAAAAAATGCTCTCTGTTAACCCCCCTCCCTCCCCAAAAGGGAAGAGAAAGGGAATAAGGGAGAGAGGCTTAGCAATTAGAAAAGGAAACTAGGACAGCTTTAATGAAAATGAAAATAATAATAATAAAACTAGAATATTTACAAATATATACAAAACCAGTATCGACCCCACCCCCCCGATGGTACTTACACCACTGTCACCACTGATGCTGTGGAGCAGGC
>JAAGNO010015731.1:34356-69843 GCA_033439905.1 Ceryle rudis
TAACTCTAAACATGGGGTGTTATCACTGCCAGCAGCAGACACTGTCTGTGAAAACAGGCTGCTAACTTCAGACAGTGACGTTAGTTAGAAGAACTGAGCCAAAAAGCAAAATCACTGAACAGAATTAGTTCTGTTCTCACCCAAACCAGGACAATACTCCTCAACCATTTTCCTGGATATGACTGAGGGATGCCTACTCCAATTTCTGTCACCCTCTTTAAATGAAAATCATCACAAATCAACACAAATTTTGAGCCTTTTGAGACAGAAGTGAAAACATCTGGATTCTGAAATTCAGTTCCAAATCCTAATCAGTGAATTCTACTGGCATCTTTGGAGTTTACAAGCAGCTGCATTTAGCATTTGTCTATGTATTTATAATCACAGAATCATAGAATGCTTTGGGTTGGAAGGGACCTCTAAAGGTTTTCTAATCCACTCTCTCTGTCATGATGAGGGACAGATCAGATTGCTCAGAGCCCCATCCCACCCAACCCTGAAGGTTTCCAGGGATGGGTCTTCTACCACTTCTCTGGGCAACCTGTTTCAGTGTTTCATCACTCTCAGCATGAAGTTCTTCCTTATATCTAGTTTAAAACTATCCTCTTTTAGTTTAAAACAACTACCCCTTTTCCTATCACTGCAGGATATATTGTCCCCATTTTTCTTACAGGACCCCTTTAAGTATTGAAAAGCCACAACGTTGTGTTATTATTCCTAAAATCTGTTAGAAATGAAAGAACTGACAAATATAACATCATACCTTGTTATATTTTTAAGGTTTAGGGTCAGGGCCATCTGCTAAACCTGTAACAGATACTCTCTGTTAACCCCTCTCCCTCCCCAAAGGGGAAGAGAAAGGGAATAAGGGAGAGAGACTTTCCAATTAGAAAAGACAGCTAGAACAAGCTTCTTCTTCAGCTGATGAGTTATGGAGATTCTCTGCAGTTTCCTATCATAGGTGTTGAGCTTCTCCAGAAAAACATCTGGAGTTGGACAGCCCTTTGTCTCTAAGACTGAAATGTCTGACTCCTATACAAAAGACCCTGAACCCAAAGAAATATCCTCTCTGGAGAAAAGAGCGAACTTTTGAAGGGATCTTTTTAGTGCAAATGTCTGAAATGGCACTTTCTTTCCTTCAGACAAAAACCAGATTCTGTAAGGGTAAGCAAGGAATCTTCTGAAACCTACCTTCTTCCTTTGCATCTGAGCTGGTAAGCATTTTAGCGAGGGAGAGGAGGTGTTTCTGGAAGCCCATAGAAAAAGCCAGGTGTCCACAGAAAAAAAACCCTGAACTTTGCAGCATTTAAAAATGCACAAAGGTATATGCTTTTATGATAGCTAGACAGCTCTAAAACTCCATTAATAATTTGTATCAAATTAATTGTTTTGCTCAGATTGGCTCATGATTTTATTATATTTTCATCCTTGTTAATAGCATCCTGATTTTTAAATGTTACACTTAACTGAGTTTAAAAAAGACAAAGAAGTAGATAAAGGAAACTCCAAACTTGCAGTTCATTGAGTTTCTTTCCTACTACTTTTCAAATTAAGCTAAAAGACTGCATTTTATTTAAAATGTAAGAAACAATGCTGAAGTCATTATGTAATTGATGCCAGTAACGAAACATCCATTGATTTCAATGGGCCCAGGGTTCATATGAAGTAATCTGATTTTCATTAATTTGTATTTCATTATCTATTGCAAATCACAGAATCACAAACCTGACGTCCTGTTGCTTTAGATGTTGTACAAATGCAAAAGATCTCTTAAATTCTTGTCTTTCTCTCTCCAGAAGTGCACTTCATAATTACATGCAAGATACAAATCTACTTAAAAGAGAACTCGGTGTCTCATGACTCAGAGCTCTAAGAGACAGTTTGGCCCATGTTTACACCCAGGTAAATTCTTTGCTCACAGGAAACTCAGATTGTATTTTACAAGTTCCACGAGTGCACTCAAGGTAAAAACTGGGGTCAGATTCCAGTTATTTTGGAGCCTGTGTGTTAGGAAAAAAATGTTGTACTCCTTGTGTCCTACTGTGGATCTGCCCAGAGTGCTGCAGTGCCAAATACAGATGACTGAGCCGCCTCAGGTGCAAACACAAGAAAGGCCATGTTAGCTCAGTGCTCCACAAAGGTGCAGAAGGCCACCTGGCGTGCTTCGGGACATAAAGTGCCCAGAGAGACATCAGTGAGACACAGAACATGCTACCATTTTGTCCTGCCACGTTCTCTCTCACAGAAGGAAAGTTGCATCAGGGTACTCCCCAGAAGGCCTGTTCTAAAAGTTTAATTTGAAATTTTAACCAGGTCAAAAGGCCTCATTTTCTAGAAAATTATTCAAATTAATTAAGAATAGATATAAGGCCTAGCTCAGCCTTTGAACTGCCAAAAGCTGTGATGAGGACATGTCCTTGCAGAGCTGAGTCTTATGGCATTTCACATAGAGAACAGTGAGGAAATCCTATCATGCAGTATTTGATGTGATGGTAGATTTAATCTTTACTAATGAGTCAACAGGGGTTTCACTAGAAGACCGTACATTGAATTAATATATTCCCAGCTTCACTATCCATGTTTTCTGGCCAGCAGCACTCAATTTTGAGGTCCTGCTATTAAATCTGACCTGCCAATTCTGTGGAAATTGCCTACTCATGTTATTACTCAGTCTTCTCAATGCAGTGTCTATCACATCAGCCATTTGATGCAGTTAGAGAGAAAATATTCCTCATTTCCTTGACAAAGAATATGGACAACCCTATACTAATGTGATAGTATTTGTCCTCTTTTAACATTACTTTCAATATTTAAAGTGTAATTTTCATGTAATACAAATTAGAGCCTAGTGAAGCATGCAAACTTCAACTAAATGTGAACTCATGGAAATTTCTCCTTGTTGAGCAGCGCCATTTGAGCAATACAGAAGATTTCTATTTTGTGTTCTCACAGTAAAACTATATATGTATGTATTATTTTATGCTTTCTCCCAGACTCTGTATTTTAATTTTGTGTTCCTCTCTTGCATTCAAATTGTCTGTCTTTATAGGATGAGATGAAATAGACTTTAACTTTGATATATGCCAATTAGCTGGTAAGAAAAGTTGGACTCAGACTAGATTAAGAGAATGTCAGCAGCTTATTTTGTTTTCAATGTTTTCTGGCTTTTTCTTGATTTTTTGAGATACTCTGATATTAAAAAAGAGAAGAGAGTCCATACTGAATGTTCAGGAAAATGTGAATTTCATAAGATCGATAGGAGTTGTGTCAGATCTCTGAGGAGTATGCATATGTCACATATATCTGAGCCAGCAAACAGCCAAAAAATCCTGTAGGCAGGAAGTTGCTTGCTGCCTCTGCATCTGGAAAGTTTGTGAAATGTAGACTTGGATGTCATAGCCATTTTGGCATCAGGAAATATCTCCTTCCCAGTGCTGAAATTGTTTTTATATATCAGAGAGATCAGTCACTGTAGAAAAGATTCAATACAGTGTTGACTGATGATCTGATTGCTTACAGACTCTGTGTTTGTTCATCAGCTCTGGCTTTTACAGAAAACTTTTGAACATATTCTTGGGTTTCTCTACTTTTGGAAAGAAAACTTGTTTATGGTCTCTGCTGATTCTGCTGGGCATTTTATGAAGGGGTTCTTTAAATATAGGTGTTCTGTCACACTTAGGTCTGTCCCACAAGGAAAAAGCTGCTGAGAACTTCAGGTTAAAAATTTAATAATTAACAAAAAGATTCACAAGTAACACAACACCATCAATTGTTCCTGGTTTCAGCAGGTAATTTTCACATCTGCTAGGACATTTAGGAGCTAATGATAAAGAAAGCATTTTAAGGCACCCTTTACAGAATGAAAAAGACCTCATCTACACTGTTAAATCAGTTAAAAAGCAGTTGGTATCCATCTCATTTACAACATAAGTCAATGCACGGAAAGTTATTATTATCGGGTCAGGAAGTAATAATGGAAAGGAGATGCAATATGTGATGTTGTTTAACCTCCAATCCCCAAAGCTTTTCTTCTTTCAGGTCTCATTTCAAAACAGTTCTAGAACATTCTTCATTAAATGGACATCCCACCTTAAACAAGTCACACTTGTAAACAGGAAAAATGAACCCAGATAAGAGTGCCTTTTAAAAGGGATGTTAAAAAAAAAAAAAAAAAATCTAGCACAAGAATGATTAAGATCTTACCATCAGAATTAACAATGTTTATTTTTTATTGAAATGTACTTTCTGTGAGAGTTGTTCATTTTGCATAAGCTCAAGAAGACACTTAAAGAAGATAAATAACAACAACAATATTAAAAAACAAAACAAAACAAAATCATTAAAAATGGGGAAAACAACCCCATCTTTTTGCATTAACTTTCACTAAAGCAATAACTATTTTGGTGTTTACAAAAAGACAGTTAAAATGAACTAGGACAGAAGCTATTCCAAACCAGCTCAATTTATTAATGTGCTTTCTATAAACTCGTCCATTTCTTCTTGTTCTCATTTTTGATTACTGCTTACTTCCTTTCCCAGAGGTACTTTGCATTTCCTGACTCACAATTTATCTTTTGAAGCAAATGCATAGAAACAGGGATAACTATATATTGTTAACAATTCAGGAAGTATTAACTAATTAACAACTGCAAGAAAAGAAAAAGGAATGAAGTGAGATCTGTTTGCTGGTAGGATTAGGATTCATAGGTCAAATCTGGTCAGAGGGTCTTGACGTCATTATGATCTACCACTGCAGGAGGTTCAGGGTTATATAAAGTAGAAAAAAGTTTTTCTCCAGGCAGTTGTTTCCTGAAACTAGTATGTAGCCTTTATATTAATCCTGGGAAAAAGGTGTGGTCACTTTTTATTTCTTTGTTGTTTGTATTTGTTCTTTGTGTCATTTACTCTCTGTAAGAAGAAGGAAATTCAAGATAGGTATTGTGGTGGAAATGTGATTAGGAAACATGTGGAGATGAGTGTAGATATAAGTCATGCTATACTTGTGCACCACAGATCTGTTACTATTCTATTAACTACAAAAAACCACTGTCATATTTGTCTTAAAACATGGCATATTTTAACTTCCTGGATTACTTCATCTGAAGACAGACTGCAGCACAGTGACTGGGGTGCTCTCTAGGATACAGGAAATGACTAAAGTGGTTTCTTTAGAAAGGCAAGAGATAAAAAGTTATATTAATGGAGAGAATTTCATTTCAGGGAGAAATCTTGTGTCTAAGGCTTGCAGAATACTCTCATTTCTCAACCTGGACCTTCTTCCAACAATGTTGCAGTAAAGCATTCTTGACATTATCATTCTGAATAGCAGGCTGAAATAGAGTGTGAAGAATTTTGTTATTTTGTTATTTCTGAAGATAGACTTTCACGCCTCGATCCTATTCTGTTCCTTGTCAGACATGCACCCACAGGCCCTTTGCTGACTACAGTGTTTCTGAAAGCACATTTGAAATGCAGGTAGGGAGCAAAAGACAGTGCTCCTTTCTTTCTAAATAATTTGGTAGCTTATTGCTACATATCTTCAGGAATATACTCTTCTCGTTTGAACACTGACACCTTTTAAAAGTCAACAAGTAACAATGTCAGGGGTTTCCTCCCTGTGTACAGTGTAGCTTCTCCCTAGAATCTGTGGCCAACTCCTGTCATTTACAAGGAATTATTCTACTACTAAAAAGCACTTTATTTTATATACATATATTTTAAGGTGGACCGTGAGCATCCACACCAAATAATATTCTTTGCACAATGTTGAAAGACTGCATTTCTGAATCTGTTTTAAAAGACTGTGATGTGAGTTGATGAAAGCTCTTACCCTAGAATCCAGGGGTCTGAATCCAGTAAAAGTGATAGAAATGGATACTCCAGTTTGTGCTAGCTCTTAATAACTCCCATGGCCTGTGCCACTAGCTGAGAACTGACTGCACTAGCAAAGCATTTTTTCACCCCCTTGCCCAGAAGCTGGAGTTGGGGAAAAAGAACAGGAGCTCTCAGGAAGGAAATCCCAATCCTGAAGATAGAACACAAAGCCAGAGAAAGAATCCCGTGCATTACCACTGTGTTGGTCCTTAAACAGTCTACTGTTGCCACTTGATTTACAGTAATTTCTGTTTACATTTGTATTTTTCCCTTGCTCCTTGAGTTGTCCTTCAGTTACAAACTCCATAACAGCCCCATACAGGGATGCTGCCTCAGTCTTAGTGGGGCAGTACTGTTACTGCAGGAAAAAAAAAAAAAAAAAAAAAAAAGAATTAACAATTGCACTGTGACCAACAAAGTACCTGAATTGTCACGAGTTGGCATAAATCAGAAAATAAGTTAATTTTCCCCTCGGAAGAGGCCTTGGAGCAATAGAACATTATTGGGATCTGAACAAAGAACATTAGTCTTTAGAAGAGACAGAAGTACATCTTGCACAGGAAGACTTTGGCAGAAGAGAGAAAAAAAATAACCAAGAGGGCTTGGTCCTCAGCCAGGCAAAAGTTCAGCAGAGGAACTAAGCTGCTCTTACAGCAGCCTGATGAAGGAGAAAGGACCTGGCTTTTCTGGGCTTCAAGAATTAAATCAGATGTGAACAGAAAGAAAGTCCTTGTGTTTTGGAAACAGAATCATTTCTAAATGGTCTTTACTTTCTTGTTCCTATCCTGAGAACAAAAACCAATAGGACGTTAAGAACTCTATCCAAACACTATCTCTGTGCATCTGCTTGTTTACATTGGTCATCTATAAAACTGACATCATCAGTAAATCAGAAGATTCAAACTTTAAAAGTGACTGTGTCAGTCTGAGGGGTTACTACTAGACCCAGAGATAAGCAATTGGATCAAGAGCTCTTGTCTGTCAGGCAGCTGGAGGCAGGAGAGCTGTTTGGTAAGACTGGCACTCACAGCCTGGGGGGCCTGAAACTTTCTGAGGAGTCAGTGGTACTGTCCTCTTAAGGAGTACTCAGCAGGGGAGCTCATCCAGAATATTGAAATGGTAACCTGGAGATCCAACGTAGCAGTAATCTCCACGTATTATTTTCAGTGCCTCAGAGAAATGTTTCACTGTACCATAATGCCAAAAAGTATAGTTAACTTTATTCCTAAATCCTTTTCATTTCTGTGTTGATCTTCTTGGAATAGAATGAAGTTGAGGCAATAGGCAGAAAACTGTAAGACTCAACCAATAGTTTCAGTTCTGCAGATGAAGACTGTAAGTTATAATTCCTGGAATAAATTGTAAGATTTATATAATGCAATATTAAAAAAATGCATTATGTAATGTTATATAGAAGTGACTTATATAATTTAATATTGATTTGACTTGCAATACATGATTGCAATTATATATTAAAATATGTAATGAAGCAATATTTGAAAATATACAAAATGTAATGATGTAGTAAGTCATAGAAAACTACAAGGCTAAAGAGGTTGGCATGCTAAATGCTGTAGCCAGCTTCCATATATTGCAGAGTATTCCACACAGTGCCCTTTTCAGACCTTATTTGACAAGAACTCTGTGAGGATGAATTAGAAACTTTATTAATCAACATTTTGCAGAACCTAAGTGGAAAGTTTAGTGTCCCATATTTAACACAACCTTTATCATAACTCCAGCCTAAAATGATCCAAAGCAGGGTTGTAAACTGCTCAAGTGACACTGAAGGTGCTCTTCATACATGAGAAGCCAAAGGCTTGAGTCCTTGGAGTTTCTGTCCTGACAGACAGATTGTCTTCACATTGGAGCTTCCAGCCTCAAAACACTCTCAGCAAAAGTCCTTGTATCTTCAACCA
Source organism: Ceryle rudis (assembly GCA_033439905.1). Lineage (NCBI taxonomy): Eukaryota > Metazoa > Chordata > Aves > Coraciiformes > Cerylidae > Ceryle > Ceryle rudis. The sequence goes on from JAAGNO010015731.1 coordinate 42,150, forward strand.
AAGCTGAAGGGAAGTGCTGATTCTTAGCCTAGAAACAGGAGATGGAGGTGGCTGCAGTCTGCATCTGTTATTCTCATGGATAAGTATAATCACTTCTTATGAAGTAGAAGCTCTAATTTGAGTGTGTGATTGTTGATGTCAAAGGGAAGAACTGCATATAAAAGCAAGTCATGACACTGAGAGCAAAGTTTTGAGGTTTTTTTCCTATTGATAGTGGCCTAGCTATTTAAAAAAAAAAAAAAAAAAAAAAAACAAACAAACAAACCCCAAACACAAAAAACCACCTCTTTTTGTATCTGCTTCTATGTATAAATATTGTCCTTTTTCTTTTTTCTCTCTGTGAGCTCTGTCACATGAATGTTTTATGAGGCAATAGCTATTATAAAGTGTTTTTTATATTATGGCAAAATATTTGGCAAAATCTGCTGATCCCAAAACAAGCAACAATTAACCATACAGCCAGTATCTTCTAATCTAGAAATTTCCACCTATTAATAGCTGTGTTTGGAAAGCTGTTACTAGTGTGCTAGAAAAAAAATGGACAGAATAAAAGTCCAGCTTTATACAAAATGGACGTGTCTTTTTCTTACTACATGAAGACAGTGAGAACGACTTGGTTTTAGAAATAGGAGGCATTTATTCTGGCATAGACTTTTGACTTGAGCAGTAAGTTATTTCTTCATCCGAGTGACATATTTCTAGCTTTGTTTTTCACTTTTGTTTTTTTCAAATAATGCATTTTACATCTATTTCTCTGAGACACTCTGATTTTGAGATTCAACTAAAATATGTTTTCTTTATGTGTTCAAAAGAGACACTTTAAGCTAGTCAGGCAGGAGAGGTCAGGATTGAACAGGTATTCATAGCCTTAAAACCTCTGTCAGTTAGGTCTTTATGTAGTACAGCATGATAGTGAATATCAGAATTGTGGACTTTACAGTTTCTATGCCTCACTTTCCTCATCTCTAAACAAGGGTTGATGATAAAGGTAAAGTAATTCATGTACTTAAATGATGTGTAAATCAAGTTATTAACATATACGTAATGCTCTTCCTGAGCTTGTTTGGTATGTTGGTGCCCAGCTCCAGGGCAGGATGGAGAAGAGGATAGTAAAGTAGTGTTAAATGATGTGACTAGACTAGAAAGAGAGAAGACTAAACCCACAAATAGCAGGAAAGCAGTAATAGCAAATAACTACCTAAATGAATAAGCTATATAATCACAAAACAGCAAACCAGAAAAGGTTACTATTAAGATGGTAACAGATCTCAACTTTCTTTCTCTGAACTGCTCTGTCTCATCACCTATGTAGTCAAAATAACTTTTATTATGAAAACAATTGATAATTATTACCCAACTCCAATATTCAGACCATTTCTAAATCCTTATCACAGGCCATGCTTACAGACCATACCAATAACTGGCTTTAGCTGCAGTGCAGCCAGGCTACAAAATGAAGCAGAAACAAAACGTTACTTAAGGTCATGCAATCCATGTTTCATTTATAATTTGACCCAGATCTCAAATACATTAAAATCTATATGAGCTGTTAACTCTAATTGTCAGTCCCCTTCTGCCCAAGCCTAATCGACCTGAACAGAGAATTACATTTTTGAGGTTTGCCCAATGAACAGATCCTTCCATCTTTTAGATAAGTAAATGGTAAGTACCAACTGGAGATATACATCCCAATCCTTCAATTCCTACATTTAAAGAGATTTGTAGTTTAAAACTACCAATGAATCAATTTCTTCTAGGATGATTTTGTGAGTTGCCTGGAACTAACTCCTCAAACTACTAACTTGACTATGGTTATGGAGCTGCTAAAAAAGAGTTCTCAGATTTTCCCTTGCCCCGGAGAAACTTCAAGTTGTAAAGAAAATATGAGTGGCAGACCACTTGTTTTAAGCATATCATGTATGACAGAAATAAAAGCCTGAAGTATAATAGAGGGGATATTTTGGGGAAGAATGAAATCTGAGGATAGACAACAAATTAACTGTTCCCTGTAAATGTGGGAAGTGCCTATTACAACGAGCTTTCCATTTGTATTAGCTAAAAGTCCGGCGTATGAAAGTCCAGTGGAAAATGATGAATAGCCTGAAATATTCTGTAGCTGTTAATGTGTTTTCCTCAAGACTTAATTTCATTTCTAGACTTAATCAGAAAAATTTGGGATTTGTATATGTATATTTCTAGTGCTGACCACTGACTTAGACTGGAACTACAGTAGACAGTTGTCAGTATGACAATGTCTTCACTGACTTTATTAGTTTGACTGCTTTTGTAGTCTTTATATGCACGAAAAGCCCTAAAATAAAATAACCAATTAGGAAGCACTTTCAGTAGTATAATTTATTTCCTTAAGAACATTTGTATAGTTAATGTTGCCAAAAAGCTATGTCTACTAATTTTTTTTTTTTTTTTTTGTATGATCATGAAACAATTCAGGCTGGAAGAGACCTCTGGACTTCACCTAGGCCAGCTTCCCAGACTAGCAGTGTTGGGATACCTTCAACATTAAATCAGGTTGCTCAGAAGCCAGCACTTATCCAGGTATCTCTTCTAGTGCTTCACCAACCATTGTGAACATTGTTTTTTCATATGTACAAACAGAATTTCCCCTTCTGTACCTGGTGATCATTGCCTCTGAGAAGACTTTAGCAACACCCTTTCTCACCTCCCCCCTACCTCAGGAAGTGGAAGACAGGAATTACATTCACCTCTAAGACCCTTATTCCCCAGACTGAATCCTGGAGCTCCCTCAGCCTCTGCTTCTATACTGGATGCTCCGATCGCCTGAGCAGTTCTGTAGCCTTCAGCTGAGCTCCTACCCATCTGCATGGCTCTCTCTTGTCCCAGGGGACCCAGACGTTGACAGAGTATTGCAGAGGCAGAATCACAAAATGCCAAATCATTGTCCATTATCACTTCCCTTGACTTTCAGCCTAGGGTGCCATTAGTTGCTCTCTTGTAATCACATTTTAAGACCAATGCTTCCTCATATAGAAAGCTCTCAGAATACTAAAGAATTAAAATAACAAATTATTAAAAAGATCTGAGAGCTATCATTTTTCTTTGAGATTCTAATTTGTGAATTTCTCTAGGTTGCATGAGTTTAAAAATCTGTATTCATATCTCAGAGCAGCTAAATCCCTACCATCAACTAATGCTTAAATATAAGAGGTAAGTATTATGAAAGAATTCAGGATTAGCTTATCATGTTTCTACAGAATCACAAATTATTTTTAATATTTACTTTTGCCTAATTTTGCCTTGCTTGAAATCAGAGAACTTTTGAAAATACTGACTAAAAGGCAAATTTTTCTGTTTGTTTTGTTTAAAATTTAATATAATTCATATTAAATTGGTTTGGGGTTTTTTTTCAGGAGCAATATTAATAGAAAAATGCTCAAGGAAATTGGTCTGTTTTTCCCAACAGTCAGTCATCTCAGAGTGGGGTTAAGAGTTCCTCCCCTTCCAGGAACACTTGAGCAGAGGGAATGCAGCTGAACTGCTTTGTTTAATTAGTCAGGTAATCTGAATTAAGGATGGACTAACACTCCTAGGACCAGCAGTATAAAAAAGGGTTGGCAGGGCTAAAGGAGAAAAACTGAAGACTTGTTAGAAGAATGTGTAAGAGAATAAATTTCATCCTGAGATTAAGACCTTAGTAAGTAGAAGACTTTATCTAAGAAAATAGGTGCTTTTTGCCCCTGTATTTTTACAAGCTGGGATATTGAATTGTGGCATACTGAAATAGCATGTAAAGAAAAGAGTGTATGTGTGCAGTGGGGATGTGGGTGGTTATATTATATTCTTTTCAACTGTATATAAACACTGCATGCTGGCATAGGTTGTGATCTCTTTAATGTTCATATGGTTTAAATGTGCTGGTTCATACTGCCTCTTTATAAACACTGATATGCCTCCATACATGTGTACTTTTTTTATATGAAGTATTGTATTTTGGGCAAGGGTTTAATTTATGGGGTGTGCACATATTTTTTTTTTAATATATCTACCACAATTGTTGTGGCACACATTAGATTCTAGGTCTTTCCTATGTCTTTATTTTTATGTCCATCATCATATCTGTTAATCTGTTCAAATTGCTCAGGAGGTGGCTTCTAGAAAAAAAAAAAACAGAGAAACATTGTTAAGCAAAGTTTTAGTTTTGGATTTTTTTATTTGGTTGGTTGTTTTGTGTTGTTCTTCGCGTTTCTTTTTTAAAATTTTCTTTGTAACAGACCTTAGAACTGAATTGTTTATCTTCCTTAACTTGCCTACAACCCTTGCACAACTTTCAGGAAGAGTCTTTTCCTTTTGACAACTTTCTAAGTGCTGCTACTGCTGAATAACTGCCACTGTGTTTGTTTGCATTAGCAATAAGAACCCCAGAAGTCCTATCCTTTGAGACAGATAATGAACCACAATTTATTCTTCAATAAAAATTAGCATTTACACCAAAATCTGAGGGATATTTTTGTTCCACAAAATCTTACCTCATCACATTATGCATAATGGAGCATATTTATTAGCATAATCTAGTCTAGTAGTGTTACCTCTCACATTAATGTGTATTTAATAGGATCAGAGAGGGGTGTTAGTCTTACCTGAGGCCTTCCTGTTCTAAACTCTGGTTTAGGTGCAGATAATCTTCATAAGAAGTAGAATAAAGCAACAATTAATGCAAAGGAGCAGAAAGATCTGTTACCTGTTGCATTATGAGATAATAAATATAGCTTGTGCTTTTTTACAATTTCAAGCAGTTGTGTAGTTAACAGTTATTAAAAAAGAAACCAAGTTAATTTTAATGGCTGGGTCTTCAATTGTTCAAAACATACTTATACACTGGAAACAAGTTTGGGATTTTCCTTAACTTCTAAGGTTATTACTTACCTTCTACTCCTTGCTCCCCGCTCCGAGATGAAATATGATTTATTTTGGTTCAGCATAAGGTTCAGACATGTGAAAAATAAGGATATATATGGCTGAACTGTAAATGTACTTGAGTATTGAAGCCCATGAAGTTTCTTCCATTATTTCACCAAAGTTTTAGGGTCTGGATTAAGTTCTCATGCAGTTCCACAGAGAAGCCATTCTGAGACAGGAGACATCATGAACATAAGCATGCTATCTCTTGAGATCAGAGGTTAATCATTGGGTTGAATACTTGTACATGTTTTTTCAGCTATGGCTTGTGCCCTTCCAGGATATATCTAAGCTCAGTTTGACCTGATGAGTGAGGGTTTAACAGCCCTTGATATCTTCCCTGCTAGCTCAGTGTTTTCACCATTTTGACTTGTTAGTAGGAAAATTCCTTAGGACTTATTTTAGTGCAGTCTGTGTAAAGCCAGTTTTGTCCTATCTGCAGCTACTTCTGCAGTAACTATAGGAGCAGAATGCTGAGACTCCTACACTAGCACAGTGAGCTGGTACACTCTCCAGCCTGGTGTGAAAGGTCAAGTCTCAGGATCTGGTTCTGTGCTGTGCCCTTCCTCACATGCAGCTCTGTGGCCACTGGGCTGACGTACCTAGCACCTCCTCTTGTCTCTGAGCCAGTTTGGAGTCTCTCCATTCTAATCTCCTGTAAATCCGGCTTCAGGATGGAATGATGATCAGTTAGTGACTGCAGATTAACAGGATTATATGGGGTTTATTTGGTATATTAGGTTTAATACAACACAAGATTTAGATGGAATTGGAACATTCAAAACTGACCTTATGAAAGCCCAGTCAGCTTTGATTTGAAACTCAATTGTGTGAAGCTGATAGCCCTAAACACGGTAGGTAATTCTCTCTAGGCACCTACTGCTTCTACAACAGCCCTGCTGCTCAGTTTGGAGAAAAGTGAGAGAAATGGTCTTAACCAGGAATCTCTTCTGAGGAGGTGTACTTATTTCATGCCCTAATGCAACAGTTAGGACCAGACCTGAAAAAGAGGCAGCCATGGACATGTAGCTGGAGGAGCAGCTTCAGTGCCCTCTTCAGTGACTTTTGAAGGCTTGTTCACTCCAAGTCACAGCTTAATGGCTGCTTTTGAATGACTGAAGGGCTTATGACTGTGGTTGTTCTACAAAGGATCACACCAACAATGGTCTTTCTTGTGTCTGTTTGTGTCTCCTAGGCTGTGAACCTGTCTCTGTACTGGAGTCTTATACCCACTTCTGCCATGGCCTCAAGCCTTTCCTTGACTACACTTTTTTTTTTTTCCCCTAATGAACCTCATCTTCATTGCTGTATGCTGAGTACTGCTTTATCAGGACAGGTTGGAGCAGTGACTTTCCAAGTCTCCCATAGTCTGAGCCTGATCTAAGTGGAAACTAGTGGGACCTAATTTCCTTATGCTGAGGAAAAGACTGAAGCCATTTTCCACTTCCTAAACTGTTAGAGGTGATGGTTGTGGTATTGCTGGAATCATAAACAGCAATGATATAGACAGTAGGATCAAGCAATTTCGCAGATGACATGAAGCTGAGTGGTGCAGTAGATATACCAGAGGGAAGGGATGTTATCCAGAGGTACCTAGACAAGCTGGAGAAGTGGGTCCAGGTTAACCTCATGAGGTTCAACAAGACCAAGTGCAGGGTCCTGCACCTGGGTCAGAACAATCCTCATTATCAATACAGGCTGGGGGATGAGAAGCAGCCCTGTGGAAAAGGACTTGGTTGTTCTGGTGGATGAGAAGCTGGACATGAGCCAACAGTGTGCACTTGCAGCCCAAAAGGCCAACCACATCTTGGGCTGCATCAAACAAAGCTTGGCCAGCAGATCTAGAGAGGTGATTCTGTCACTCTGCTATGGTGAGACCTCACCTGGAGTACTGTGTCCAGCTGTGGAGCCCTCAACACAGGAAGGGCGTCAACCTGATGGAGTGGGTCCAGAGGAGGGCCACAAAATGATCAGAGAGCTGGAGCACCTCTCCTGTGAGGAAAGGATGAGAGAGTTGGGATTGTTCAGCCTGCAGAAGAGAAGGCTCTGGGGAGACCTCATAGTAGCATTCCAGTACCTGAAGGGGGCCTATGAGAAAGTTGGGGAGGGTTGGCTTACAAGGGCATGTAGTGATAGGCAGCGGTTTTAAACTAGAGAGAGATAGATTTAGATTGGGTGTTGGCATTAAGCTCTTTACTATGAGGGTGGTGGAACACTGGAACAGGTTGCCCAGTGAGGTGCGGGAGGCCCCATCCCTGGAGGCTTTCAAGGGTAGGCTTGATGAGGTTCTGAGTAATGTTATCTAGTTGAGGTTGTCCCTGCTTACTGCTGAGGGTTGGACCAGATGACCTTTGGAGCTTCCTCCCAACCCAGGGCATTCTATGGTTCTATGAGTGTTACTTGTTTTTAGGTGGGAAAAACCAAACAGGCAGTGGGTGTTAGTCTGTTTCCACAAAGAATGGCTGCTGGCATTGTCCTCAAAGCAGGTTTCTGAGCTGTAATTCTCTAAAGCAGTCAAAATGATGTAACTATGAAAGGCAAACTTGGCAGCACATTCTGTCTCATTGTCCATGGTATATGCTTTGCTTTAAAGCATTTGCATAGTCTTATTCTTTAAAGTATTTGCATAGTCTTAAAACACAAACTTCTCAACAAACTCTTCATAGCTCAGCCATAGTCTTGAAAACTAGCATAACTGTTCAGTACTTTCTGAAAACACTCATCATGGTTTAGAATAATCCTGCACTGTGGTGGTCATGAGGTTCCAGCAGGATGAGATGCAAGTGTATTGCATAAGTAACTAGGACTTGTCCTTTCTTCATTTGTTGTTCTTATTGTCTTCATCCAAAGTGCTGTGAATTGCCTACCAAGAAACTATCTACTGGTTAGTGAAGCAGAATGCTAATTCTGGAGCTTGTAGTCACTACTGCATAAATAATTAATTATCAGTGATAATGGATCTTTGGGAAAAAGGGTGTAACACCTGTAAGTGTTACTGTCACTCCTGGATCCAAGACAGAAGTTCTGGCAGATGCTAGAGGAAACACACTTGGAACTTTAAGTGAGGCACTAATATGAATACAACAGTGTGTTCTCAGTCAGTGCCTATTCAAGCAGTTTATGGTCACTTTGGCTGGATACTGCTGAGTCTGTGGAAGTTGCTAAGCTCTGTGATAGCCCAAGACTAAGCTTCAATAAAGCTCAGGCAAGGAAAGATACCGATTTGAAAAAAATTCTGAAAGAACCATTAAACTCTGGGCTCAGCTTCAAGTTTAATTTATTATCATCCATGTGACCAAAGCTATAAAATGCAGAATTTCTTAGCTATGCCTGTTCTTTAAATAATCACATTGTGTCTTCACTTTTGACCTTCTCAGATGGGTGTTACTGTCTTTTCAAGGCTTTTATTTCAGTAAAACACACTGACAGGAAAACTACTGAAGCAAAGCAAATAAATGCATGCTTTGCCTAAAGACTATGCTGATCTTTTTTCTTTCATCTTTATTTTAGTACAGTTAATTGCTTAATATTTAACACAACAGATTAATTCAGTTGCTGTACATTTCTTCACCTGCCAGCTGACTTTGTTCCTTACATACCATTCAATCTCTTCCCTACTGAGCAACTTAAGACTAAGTACTTATCAGTCCAGTGCAGGAAGCAAATGTGCAGGATGTAGGAAGATTTTTCTTGGAGAATGGAGAGGTGTGCTTTGTGATGTATTTGGTTACTGTACTCAAGAAGCACAGAGCAAGGCCTTATCCGTTTCTAGCCAATTGGGATGGTAGGTGCACCTCCCCCCACCTCCATCGGACATGCCCTGATTGAAATCACACTTGCAAACATAGGGGTTGGCTGTCCTTACTAATACAGTCTGGAGGCCTTTCTGCTGACTGGGAGGGAAGGAAGAGGTTCTTCACTTGCTCATCCTTTATCTTGAGAGCCAGCATAACAGAAGATGCCCAGCAATCACTCTTTTGTTTACTGTTTCACAAGAGGTTTGGTTTTTTTAAGGGTAATCTTCTGATTGAGTGGAGTTTGTGCATGTAATGCTGCAGCTTTTATCTTCTGAAGACACTGTTCTGTAGTGATGGCATTCCTTGGAGGCAACAAATTCTCTAATGCTTTCTTTAATTGATGTAAGTATAGATTAATCATATGCTAACTTTGCAAATGGTTTTATTGCAAAATGATTCTGTTTTCGAGCACAGTACAATGCTTATTATAAAACAAAAAAAGAAATTTCAGTTATGGGGAGTTTCATCTCCTTGATTCAAATTCTGAGTTGTAAACTTGGTCTCTGGCATAACTATTCTAACCAATGCCCAAGGAAATAATCTTAAAATAGCAGGTTCTAAAGAAAAAAGGGAGTAGGCATGATGATCTCTTAGACTGTGTAGTAATGTATGTGGAAACTTGCAACAGATAGATGGGGACTTGTATCCCTGCTTATTTGTATTTAAGGGGGCTGATCAAATGTTTGTGTAAGTTAATGGGCATTTATCTACTTGATCTCATGGGATGTAGTTAAGGTCTAAATACATTTTTAAAACTGAAGGGTATTTTCTTAACTGGAAGGAAGGAAAGCAGGGTTGGGAAATCTTTGTACCATATCCTTCTTAATAAAATAAATTAAGACATTCCTTACTCAGTCAAGGGTCTTAATTCTCTGTTTAACACATGTTACTTGTGGTGAGGCAATTCATGGAAGAAAGATTTAAGAAGCCATTCTTTTGAAATGCACTGAAAAGTACTGTAGGCTTAAGTTGAGGTTCTAATTTTGTATTTCTTTTTATCCATTATCTTTCTGAGTCCTAAGGTAGAAGAAAGCAACTCACAGAAAGCACCCTTTACTTAGGCACACAGTGTGAAAAGCAAGCAAAGATCTCAAACTGCCTGAAGTCTATCAAGCAGATCAGAAAAACAAACTCATGTCTTTATTAATAAACTTTAGTGTTAATTGTTTTGGAGTAAACTTTCACTTCAAGATTAAAAGGAACAATACCAAAGGCCTATAAAATACCTTCATCCTGCAAGTGCTTTTGGGACATCTGTCCTCAGATGCAGGAAGCAATAACTGACAAAACCAGAGGTGGAGTCTGTGGGCTTGTTTACTGGTTTACTTTGTTTATTTTGGTCTTTTGTTTTTCTGTTTGTTCAGAAATGGTCTCATTAGTTGTCCCCATTGTTTTGGAATGCTACATAACTGCTCAGTGCCCCAGAATAGTTTACCTGGAAGAGCTAAAAAATCCACTTGCATTCAGTCAGAGTTTGGAGCTCCAAGGCTGTAAAACTGAAAGCTAGGCTGGCTGAGAACCAGAGTTTGGCAGTAAGCCCTTCCTTCTCGTATCGGTAGACTGTCCTAGTGAATTTAACTGTAATATGAGTCAAAATATGTATAAAATACAAATGTTTCTGTTAGTGTCAGATATCTGCAGTGGTTGGCCTGACTCGCTTAGTACCATGGGCAGCGTACAGGAGAGCCATCTGATGCTAACATCTGCATGGTCCTTAAGCAACAGGACCAGATACCTGCCAGACTCCTAGACCAGTCAGTATTAGCTCTCTCCTATAAGCTACTGTTCTAGTCTTGCCAACCTCATATTCCCCACTTACCCCTTCCTTTCCCTCTCACACTGAGGAAGAGTTTTGGTCCTCAGCCTGAAGATGAGATTGGCTCTGTGTTGCTCAGCCATGGTGGTGAGAGGGTAAGGGGAGAAGAGGATGAAGAAGGTGGCTATATGGAGAAAACCAAAGGATGAAAAAAAATATGCTTCTCAGTTCTGGTAATCTCTGTGGGGTTTTGTTTGTTTTGTTTTGTGTTGGAGATTTTGGGGATTTTTTTTTTTCAAAAAAAACCTTTCCAAATAGCACTATATTGAAATATGGGGTGCTGTCCTCTATCTGATCGCAGACTTTAATAATCTGGTTATGTCTTTGTACCTCAGGGTTGTGTGTTTCCCAGTGCATCTCATGTTATAGTAACAAAAAGTCAAATTATAGGTTCTAAAAATGTACAGCAAATACGGAAGATTAATCTTCAGTCTTCCTTCGTAGTAAAAAAATATAAATAGAAATTAACTCATTTCTGGTGCTAGGCTATAATCAAAACTGCTTGAAAAGAGTTTATCTGTATTTCTGGCTTTCAAATCAAACAAAACTAGTTCAAGAATGAGAAATAAAATGGATAAATAATGGAGCAAGGAGTTTTGTTTCTCTTCCCTACGGCAGTGAAACAGAAGAATCCTACCAAGGCACATGGTTCTCTCACAGCTTTGTCTTAGCAGCCAGATTTGTTTCCTCATTCCTAACCTTGTCATTATAGTGGAGGGGTCAATGAAGATTTTTGACTCATCCTAGACTTTTACTAGGAAGAGTTTTTATGAGAAAACATCACAGACAATGGGTCGAAAGAAAAATAGTAGAGATTTGTTTAACTAGGGAGTTGTCAAATCAGTTTGCTATAATTGCGTAAGGATTTAGAGTTGCGCCACAGAGTTTAGGGAAGAGGTGTTTATTACTGTTCCATTACTTTATTACTGCTTCTTAATTTACAAATCAGCAAGGTTTTTTGTGGTTATGCACCAACTATACATTTTTAATTTAAGTTCAAAAAGAAGAACAAATAGGTAATATTGGAAGACCTATGGATTTCCAGCTTAAAAAAACCTCAGGTTCCATAATAGGAAGCTATTCCAGTACCATTTTTTTTTGGATTGCAAACTTTTTCAAAAGGATTATATAATAACTTATTTGAGCTCTTGAGCAAGTGAAGCAAATAGAATGAGATTGTAACACAGAGCATGTATTGCCAGAACACTTTGAAGAGAGAGGTATCGACTCTTTCAGTCTGACAAAAGGTTTGGAGGCATCCTACACTGCTACAGAAACAGAGTGGTTCCATTTCATGCAAAACCACCTAACAGTAACCTTAAAGAGGAGCAACTATAGGTAAAAATGTTTTGTCTTCTGAGCTGCCAGTATTTCAAGGCAATCCCTGCAAACATGAAAGAACATGTTGTAGAGAAGAGGGCAGCTTGAAAGAAACTAACAGCCAAATTCCTCCCTCCTTGGGTTTTGGAATAAAAAAAGCTAAGCAGCATGCAATCAAAGCTGAGGTCTTGTTCTTAATCTCCACAGTTATTTGCAGCTGTCACATTATCCCTACTCATATTTGCAATCTTCCTTCCTTTGATCTCCAAGTATTTCCTTGGCAATCTGGAGAGAAAATTTGTATTAGTAGTTAAGATTACCTCAATTTACAGGTGACGGTTTGGATGTTCAGTGTCCAAATGCAGTTGGAGCCTTCTCCATATTCACTTTTTCATACAGCCCACCACGATAGAGAAGTGTAGATGTGAGGAATAATATCATATTAAATCTGCTGCCCCAAAAATCTGCGGTCAGAGACTTGTATAACACAAACAAGTCTTGATTTGGCCAGAGGGTTGTGGCTTCTGTGGAACTATGTGTACAGGCATGAGTTAGAGCAAAGATGTGCATGCAAATGTGCTGCAATCTAACCTCTGATCTGAGAGATTATCTTGTCCTTGGTATATCCTATCCCACAAAGGGTACTAGACTTTAATCAACCAATGTAGGTCATGACAGAGGTATGAATGCTATAGGGTCTGGTCTAGTATCATCTGTTGGGGATTTTGGGGTGAAGTATGAGCATAAGGTAACACCCCCAGAAAGAGACAAGGAACAGCACGTTATATGTTCATTCCAATTGAAATTAGGTCTAAAATCCTTATACAGAGAGAAAGGACTTGAAGAGTTAAGGCTAGGGTTTCAAACAAAATTGAGGCTGGGATAATTACAGAGATCGGGATGCTGCAGTAGTGCTTTGCACCTAGAGGGAAACAAATATTAATCAAAATGATTAAGTGACAAACCAAGCCATGAGGATGTGGGGACCATGAGGCAGAACTGAGTGTCAGATAACATCATGTTCTGGTCTTGAAATGTGAGAAAAGGCAATATGTGGATAGCCGCATAAGGTGCTTCAGGAATTAAGTTTGTGCCTTAACCAAATTCTGTAAGGGGTGAAACAGGAAACCACAGTAATAAAACAACCACAGGAGTCTGAATGGAGAAAATAATAAAAAAAATTCCACATTGCGAGAAGTGCAAAGTCTTAAATATGTGATATAGCATTTATGTGACCTTGCTGCCTTGATTGTTGAGAGTGTATCAAACTAGAGCTGACACAATCACTGAACTATTTCAAGGAGTTGCATCTATTCAGGTTATTTTGTGAAAATTGCATTTATGCCTATAGCATATGGCTTATGTGTCTACCCAACGCAGTTATGATGGCAGGCTCTGTAGTGAGAGTGGTGATGTTTGTACAGTATATCATCATTTGTCTTTCTTTGAGACAGTAAAAGTAACTGTATATACAGGAACAGCAGCAGCTACATTAAAAGCTTGTGTATCTTATTCTGGCACACTATATGATAGCTGCTTCTTAGAGGCTGACTAGAAGCTGCATGCCTCTTTTGTAAAAGTAATTAAACAAATTAGTTTTTTACTGTTCCTGCTTCCCTGGGTGATGATTTTGCAGCCTAATGAAACAATCAGGGAAGTTTCCAGCTGTTATTAACTGCTTGAGAATTGATTTCTTGCCTGTTAGGGAAGAAGGGGAAATGTCAAACAGAGCCTGTACTAACTAGGGAAACATCAACATGAGTTTCAGTTTAAATGAATTCATGGTGTTTCCCTCTTCTGTGGTGGCTTTTCTCTCTATGTCTGTTAAGATCTTGAGTACAAAGCTGGAAAAACTGAGCGCAGTGGCATTATTATCATGTTTGCTTGAAGATTATCAGCTTGTTCTGGTGCAGCTGATAAAACAGTATTGGTTCTATTTAAATGTCATACCACTTGTTGATAATTGGTTATTAAATGACAGGGTAGATATTTGCTCTCAGTGTTTCTTCAAAACACCATGTTATGCTTTTCATACTGTTTAATCTGAAGTTTAAGTGCCATGCATAGGATTATTTCAGGGAGAGGATTAATATGTTGTCTTCATCTCACTATTGTTACATGATGTATTATGGAAGACCACAAGCAGTTTTAGACAACCATTTTATTCTTGTATATCAGATTTGCGAGTTTCATGTTCAGAATTTGATTGTCAAGGGGGTGGGAAGAAGAGGAGAAAACGTGCACAAGACCAGAAAAGTATTTTGCTACATAAAGTGCTAAAAGCTTTCATAAAAGTTCCTAGAAGACATTGCTGCTTCTAGTTACCTGCCTGGCTGAGCCCTTATTTTTATACCAGACCTAGTCTCATTAATTGGCAATCCCCTCTATTTTATAAAATAAATGCAAGGAAAAAGGTTAATGAGTTTGCCAATAGGCCTGTTTTCCCTGTGCCCCTCCACAGTAAGATCTGAGAGTGATTGGATTGCAGAAGTTTGTGGGGCTCAGAAGCACACCCTACACATCTGATGTGCACAAAACTTTGTTGCACAATATCAGTGAAGAAAAATCACTCTGAAAGCCTAGTGTGCATGCAGCACACTGAGAGGGGTGGAGTTGGGAAGGAAAAGGGAGCAGGCATGACAGACATCTGTGATACGTAACACTCTGGTGGGTTGTATACAATAAAAAAAAAATGCAAGTACATGAATCTATATATTTTTACATAATTATAGTATATTGTATTCCTGGTCTTTAGGAATAGATAATCAGGTGTTATCAGATCACTCTCCCCCACAGACACTAAAGAACTACTGTACATAGCTGAAGTAGAAACATAAGCATAAATAATTACCAAATAAGATGGGATTGAAGGGGAAATAACTTTAAACCCTTTCTGAAGTGGAAGTAAGCAACTGAACAAGGAATTTGATTATAGGAGACTTGAGAGAATGGAGAAAATGTGAGGAAAAAGAAATTGATATAGTTTGCCTTTAAGTCAATATTTGTAACTCAGAGTAATCTGATAGTAGTTCAGTCTTCAAGATGTGATTGATTTCCTCTGCTCTTTGCTCTCCACTCTCAGCCTCTTGCTCTAACAGAGGGTGCTTTCTATACTAGCAGCTGCTTCTGTTGGCTGTAGTGCTCCAATTTGTTGATAACTCCCCTTTGCTGGCTTCCCCAGCAAGCAGTGCTGGCAGTGGTTCCCTGCTTCTCCCTGTCCTGGAGCATCTGGCTTCAGCTTGGTTTTGATCTAAGTGACCTCTTGTACCATCTCCAGGCAGCACTGCAACACCTCAGGAAGAGTGGAGAATTTTACCAAAACCAGACACTTCCTGTGCAGCACTTCCTCTTTAAAATAAACACACTGAAAAAGTACAGGTAGGGGAGAAACCTAACACTGAGGTTGCCTGTTACAACATTACATGAGAGGAGAGTCCTTGGGCACACTGAAAAGATTGTGGTGCAACCACAGTGGTTTATCTGTTTCAGTTGTGGTAAAATGACACATGCTCTGGCTTGTGAGGCAAACAAGTCTCAGAGCATGTGAACTGGGTATCTTGTAAAGTTAAGGAAAATTAAAACTGTCTTAATGACTAATTTAGATACAGCCTGTGAGGCATAATTGCTTAATGTGGCACAACAGGAGTGTGCCCAGGAAACCAAACAGGTGATACACAAAGGTGCATCATGTAAACCAGTGCAACTTTAGATAAGGAAGGGTATGTCCAACAAGCCTCACAACAAAAGAATTAGGGAACTTCCAGAGAAGTCATCAGAAAATAAGCTAAAATTGACAACTTCATGTATTGATCCTGTGGAAGTCATTGCTATAGGTTGTTGGACAAAAAAAAAATAAATACATTGGAGAAGTGAAATGGGAGGAAAGTGGATCTAAATACATACTGTAAGTTACAAACTTCCTACAAAACCACTAAGAGGAGAGGTCCATAGCAGAATGTACTGCTGGCTGCAGTCCAGATCAGTACCAACACAAGGACTCTTTTATTAAGACTTATTCCAATGCTTTGCTTGTTTTGTCTGTCTCAGAACTGAACTGATAGCTTCCCAAGACTATCCACAATGGATTCAAGATCCATTTTCATAGCTTACTGTGAGCCCATTACTGCATATGCATTAAGGTTTTTTCTACATTGATTAATATACATGTATGAGCAATTAATTTTATTTGTCCCTTAAAACATAAAGTGACTTTCTACAGCTCTCTGCTATCAACATTAGATTTAACTGTCCCCAGTACACTGTTAAGCAAACATTCTCCTCACATATGCCCTCCTTTTCAAAATAACTCAATGATAGATTGAGCAATAAAATCCCCAGATAATAGTGGTATTGTGTATTACTCTAGCGTTTGATTGAATTAATTTTATGCATGAGTAACTAAATTCAGCAGTATGACCAACATCGAGGGTGTTTTAACACTTGTATACCTTGCCTCTATGCTTAGATAGTATGTTCTTGCATCCTGTGCTGGTCTGGAGCAATGAATTTCCTATCACAGACTGAGTAATGCAAAGTACTTAAATCCCTGATTTTCATTACAATGATAAATGGGATGTGAGGAGATCTATACCCAAAATTCTGCTATACAATTGCCAAATATTTCAATACCCACTTGAGGAATAAGCTCATGATTTTGTACATCCTGATGGCTTAGTGTGCGCTATCTATAGATTTCTGTTTCTGTTCTCAGGTTAATATTTTATTAATTAACAACAGAAGTCTTAACACGAAAGTAATGTCCCTTGAACCAACAGCAAAGTGGAGTGCAATAATATTGTGTTCCAGGATTTTTTGAAATACATGGCATGAGTCATGCACTTGGATATAATTCAGTTACTATCAATTTCTGTTGGTATAACTGGCAAACTTGAGTCTCGTGAAATGTACTGGCTTCTGATAATCTAGTGACAATCTTACCATTAATGACTTGCCTTGTATCAGTGTTCTTCCTACTAGTTTACACCATGAAATTACATGATCTTTAAAGGTCACTTCCAAACAAAATCATTCTACAGTTCTACAGTAGCTTGCTGCTGGGGTTTAAACCCAGCAGGCAACTAAGTGCTGCAGCTGCTTGCTCACTCTATCCCAGTCCAAATCATCACACTTGTTCAACTTGCTAACCTTCAGCAGCAAGAATCAGCAGAGGTCAACGCCACCTGAACTTAAGCTTAAGACTCAGCAGACTGAAAAGCTGCTACAATGGGAAATGCTTGAGTATAAGTGAAGTGGAATAAGTGGAAAGAAACCTTATACAGTAGCTGTCAGTAGCAATCCAAACAAGAGCATACTGGGCTATCATAGAGCATTACAGGGATTTATAATGTGGTGCTTTTATGTTACCTGAGAAGCTGTGCCTACGTCTGTCTGGAAGCTTGTGCTGTTACAGAGTATGCTATCTTCTCACTGGAAGAGTTCTCTTGCTAAAAGACACTTGTGAAATGCATGATACCTTCCCATGGGTTTTAGGATTCTTCCCTGAAAATTCAGCATGCATTCCTCAACATCAGTAGTCAATGCCTGTACCAGAGAAGTGTGAAACAGTCCTGGGATAGGCCACTGTTCCTCTTCTCCCGCCCTTAATTACAAATTTGTGTTCTGTTCATTACACTACACTCAACATCACAGGGAGAGCACAAGATAAAAGTTTTGTGGAGATATTGCTATATAATATTTTCTATCTCTGACTATTTTTTGTTTATCTGGTAGCAGGGGACAGGTTCACCCATGAGCCCTGATCTGCAGACAACCTCCTGGTGATGAGGCAGAGATGGGGTTCAGATGATAATTGAAGTCAGTAATCAGGTTCAGGTCTGTGACTCCAGCACCCAGTGTCAGGCATAGCCCTGTGATCAACAGGCAAGTCCACAGTGATGAGGCAGGTCCATGTTTGAGCTGCAAGGTCAGGCCCATTGGTAAGGGTAAAGGTCTGGATAAGTGTAACCTGGACTGTGCTTGACTGAGTAAAGATGGAGGGGAGTCCCTACTCTTCAGAAAGGCTGTACCCATCCTCTAAGCTGGCCTTCAGCCCAGGACAGGCTCTGACACCAATAAATGCTGAAAATGGCAATAACTAACAGACTTTGACCCCAATAGCTTTTTGAAATGCAAAGCAGGCACTTCAGCCATCAGCCTTTGCAGTATTTCATAACCCCTGGAAATGTAAGGGAATTTTGCATCTTTACGTTCATGTAATTGAAACCTACTCAGTGTGACAAAACTTTTATTAATCTACAACAAAAGACATTTAAATGCCCCTGGAAATCAAAGCTAAAACTTGTGAGAAGGCAGGAGGATCTATCTCACTAGCGTTTTCTTTCATTCTTCAACTTCTCCAAGTGATAGAAAAACACCTCTGTTCACAACGTGCAGATTTTTACCTTTTTTTACATATGAAGCTTTACTTACACAAAAAGGTCGTGACACTTTAAAGCCAGTAATATTATCTACCTCTACTTTTAGAGGAGAATACTTCAGTAATATCTCTTGGACTTCAAGAGAATAAATGGTGAGCTGATGCTTGCCAGATTGTATGAATCTGTGGAGAGAATAATTTGTTACACAAATTTGTCTGCTTTATTTTTTTTGTCCCTAGATGAAGAAAAATGATTTATCAGACCTACAGCTAGGCAAGCTAAAAGGGTCTGTCAGTTTGAAGGGAAGCCAGGATTGGGGCTATTTAAAATTACTGGGCAGGTTCGATAGGGCAAAGTTTGGAAAAGTTTATTTTCCTATCTTGATTTCCAGGATCAACTTTCAGAAGAAAGCAACACGAGTGTATATTTCTACTCTGGGCTTGCTCTGCATCCTTTTTAGGCACATTCTGCACTGTGAGGAATGTGTGGAGTCTGGACTTGAGCAATGCTTGCTTCTCCCAGGGGGCTGGAACTTGAGCCCTGCAACTCAAGTTTTGAGCAAGCTGGAGACTGGCTGAGTGTGTAGTGCATGCAAATGCATTTTGTTTTACTTCCCTCTCCACAGAGTGATGTCAGGAGCGATGTGTAAGGCTAGAAGGAGTCGTCATATCAATGAGAATGATCCTTGTTTGAGACAGAACACAGAGCTTCACCTGGAGGGTTAGCAACATAAGTGATCTTAAAGATCGCCAGTTCTTCTCTGAAGATTTCAGGAGGAGTAGTAAACAATTCCTAAGTCAGGTGATTGCAAAACTTGTTTTGGTAGAAATTGCTTGTCTGTTCTTGATGCCTATGGGACTTTAGGAAAAGATATGTAAAGAATCTGTCAGGTTATATCTGCCTGCTGGAAGCAGGTTTTGCTACTGCTTGAAAGGAGGAGGAAGGATCAAGCCCTTGGTACCCCGATGAGAAGATGTTTCCTTGCTTACAGCATTAATAAAGACAAGAGAAGCTGCTCAAATATATCAGTCTTGGGAAATTTGAAAGTATTCTCTGACATTCAACCAAAACCCACTTAAGTGCTGGGTACTCTGCCTTCTTCATGATTGAGGCAAAAATTCCCACCCTAGAAGGGGTTCATTTCAGGGCAAAATCCTTCTTTGTTAAAGGAATTACTTTGAGGGTGTTTCTTTTCCACCTGGAATGAACTTGTACCCAGGAGCAGCTCTGGTCTTAATTCAGGGCTTGACCTTACAACATAAAAGCTTTTACTTGTCAATATTTAATTCAACATTTACTAAATGGCAGGTGGATGGTAGGCTGACTTCACTGGAAATAACTTGGCAATGATTTAACTAGCTTTAATCTGCATGGAAGGTGATGTTGGAAATAACCCTAACATAATGATAACATTGAACTCATGGCTCATAAGATTTTTCCTAAATGATGACATACCAGACTTGCCTGTGTAAATGAGTGAAAATGGTTAAAACAGCACTAATGGCCATTACAGCAAAGGGTAATCATTAACCATTTTTTCTTGCAAAGAACTGGGAAATACTCTGCTGTAGCTGATCCAAGGCACTGTTACACAATAATCAGTAAAAACTATTTTTAAATATGTAATATTCTTGTTCTATTTTTACACCACCCCCACCCACACCCCCATTAGATCTGCTTATACTAACTCCTACATCCTGGGAACTTTAAGATTTTTCAATTTAAGACTCCTAAATAAAAATGGTCAGTGCCGTCTTTTCTCTCAAAACTATGGTTTTAGCAGTGCACAAATATGATACATTTCCATCAAGGATGTGCCACCATGAAATACACCAAATTCCAGTTTTGGGGGATTGAGAATCTAGATGTTCTCACTTTCACTACCAAATATTTATGTACGTGCTTCATTTTCCTATGAAATTAGGTTTAAAACTAAACTGTATACTACTGTTTTGCCAGACTAGGTATTGTTATAGAACTAAAATATAACCATTAGTTTAGCTTACCCGTTTGAGACTGCATTTCCAAAGGGGCCTCTCTGTATAGATTCATACATACGGTTACAGACACCGTATACTTTCTGATAATCACATTTCTTCCAGCACTTCCGTTTCCAATCTTTCTAACAATTAAAAACCTGAAATTAAAATTTCAGACTTCTGCCTAAATATTCAGTTGGTGAGCTTTTAACTTAAGCTTGCTTGTAAAGATTCTCTCTTTTTTACTGTTAGGTTTATAATTTCCGGGGGAGGAAATCTTCACTACTTCGTTGTGTGGTATCTAACAAAAAAATTCTTGGTTTGTTTGTCTTATTTCTTGGTCATGACTGCATAAATTGCCCTTGAGATGGTTTCTTTGTATTCGTCTCAGATTGATACAGGACAAATTTATAAACTTGAATCTAAAACTTGGGAAAACTGGGATCAAAGAGGTAGCTTTGTTTAGTCTGAAAGGATTAGCTTTGGGACAGAGTGGGGTGCTCTTCAACAATCATTGAATACATGCTTTTTGAACAGTCACATCTTCCCAAAGCTTACATAGCCATACATATCTTAATAATGTAGCAGTGCCAGCTTTATAGCCTTATCTTACTTATTCCTGTCCTTATGCTAATCACGGGACGTGCTGAGCAGCATGTTCTTTTAAAAACTGATGGATGCTACTAAGAAGTAGTGCATCTTGGGTTTAGATGTCACAACCTAATTACTTCAGAATAATTTAAAAGTTGTGAGGATTTCAGTTGAAATGTAGATTATTTAAAATGTACATTAAGTGTATATAGGTCTGGAAGATATCACCCATCACTTGTATTTGAAATAGAAGATTTATCTGAAACTCATTAGTCTGCTCCTTCACTCTCACTCCAGAGAATGAGGAGAGAATCTCCTATTTCCTTATAACCACCATGTTACAGAAAGCTAAATTACAAGACATTTTTTTCCCCTATTAATTAGAAGATATTGGGTGTCAAGCCTAAACACACTTTCAGATAAAATATGCTACGGGATCTTACAAAGGACTTCTTTCCTGTTCCTCAAAAGTGGCGTTTTCATTGATTAGCATCTTGTAACCAGAGAAGGATGTCTGTGTTTAGCTGAAGTAAATCTGATGGTAATATCTTTCAAGAACCACTGAGATTTATGTAATAGGTTCAAAAGTGATCCATAGGAGCTGCCAGAACAACCATATCCTGAAATACAAATCAAGCACTACATGCTAATAATGCCACCTTCCCTAAAAGAACAAGGTTACTTTAAATCCCACCCAAATGAGCATAATTTAACAAACATTGGACTTTCAAAGAAATCTGGAAGTGTACCAGCAGGGAAAAGCCAAAACAGAGAGCACCTTTTCACACCAAAGAGTGTTCTTATTGCTGCTTAGCTTAGCATTGGGATGTCAAGAATTGATAGCAAAAGCAAAGTCAGTACTGCTACACCCTTGTCCTGACCTATGTTTTGTTTAGTATTTAACACCAATATGGATTTTCTTTCTGTGGCACAAAGCCAGAAAAGCAGACAGTGTAGATCTTTTTATGAACTATCATGGTTTTTATTACTGTACAGTATGTCTTGTCCCAGCCTTTTAAAATCTTGCAAAGTGGTGACTCCTGATAAGTGGCACATACTGTTTCACACACAATGAGTACTGGCCCAAAACATCACTGTTGAAAGTCATTTACAGCAACACGGAATGCTGTAGGTGTTCCTCCACCTTGTTATCAGGTAAGAGTATATAAATGTGAGTTCTAGCCTTAGGCGTTTGCATTTCAAATGTCCATTGGTTCTAACGTGTGCAAAGCTTTTTTACATTGTGTGGTGACTGAAACAAATACCTCTTGTATGGCACTGCAGCCATACAAGGCAGTTTGTTTTCTATTGGGTAGGAAATATTTATTGAATGAATTCCAGTTGAAGTGACATACTATGCTTTGTTTTTACTGTTAATTATTTATTACTTCTGAAAAGGTATAAAAGAGTTAAAGCTGGCTTTGAGTTTAATTCAATGATTTAACTATCCCTATTTCAGAGAAGAGGGCTGCTGCAGCAATCCCGAAGAGAGCTGCTTCTGAACTGCACTGAACTTCAGAAATCACTGCAAGTGAAGAATACTTTGGATAAGGGGTGAGTAGCACATAGAAGTTGGGCTTGATACTTTGGAGCAACTTCTCAAATTTGGCAATGTCCTCAAGGGTTTGACTTGGGGAGGGAGAAATAGATTTATCTTAGTATAAACCAAATAATTTCATGTGCTAGCCAACTACTCAGCTTCTAATTAAGCAGTCGTTAAGGCTGAAATCTCTGTCTTCCTCTCCTGGTTAATAGATTTTTATGGAAAATAGCTTTCTTTTTTTCCCCAGTTTACATTTTAAAAATGGGAACACCTTTGATATAGAAATTCAATCTTTCCCCTTCTCAGTATAAGAGATCGGTTTGTGACTTGTATAAAATACTGGAATCCAGACACAATAATTGGTTACTTTGTAAAGACGCTATAGGACTGATACTGCAGATACAAGAAAAAGAGACATACACATTTTTTAACACTATGTGAACTGATTACTTTAGAGAACAGATATTTTTGGAAGCTGGGGTGTCTACAGCATTTCAGATGAACTTTTGCTAAATAGTTCATTACCACAGAAATGCTCTATGCCAAATTAAAGTCATGCCACACCAGACTCTAGCAACGGTATTTTAATACTGGGACTGTTTGACATTTTCTATAAACAGTATAAGAAGGATTGACTTGTACAATTTTGCTTGCACCAGAACAGATCTAGCTTAACAAAACTACTCGAGAATAAAATAATCCCTTCAGTTCTTAGTGGGGTTCCAAACCACCTATTTTAAACAAATATGTCACTTACCAAAATCTAATACATAAATTGCTCCTAATCTGGGGGACATAGAAACTTGAAATGTGTTCTTCACTTTGGATGCTCTAATTAATCAAGCTTTTCATTAATCAGTGGTGGATTTCTTTTGTGTGAATGTGTATGTGTGATTTACGGTACCAGGGAGAGGAGCACATTCATTGAGTACACACTGTAGACTAGTGACAGAAGCATCTAGCTTGAAGCACAGGGAAGTTCTCAGCTTGTCTGTTACATTGCAAGGATGGCTCCTTTTCTCCTTTTTTAAAAGGCAAAAGTGCTCAACCATAGAGAATTTCAGCTATATTTGAGTGGGGAAAAAAAAGTAGCAACACACAAGCTATGGGATATGAGTGAGATTCAAAACTTTCCTCCTTCATCCTCTTTTAGTGGAGTTTTAGCGTTGATTAAAAAAAAAAACAAACAAACAAAAAAAAAAACACAAAAAAAAAAAAAAAAAAAAAAAAAAAAAAAAAAAAAAAAAAAAAAAAAAAGGGTAAGTTTTAAAAATAATTAATGATTTAAAGAAAAACACATAGTGAACCAAAGTACTCAAGTTGGATAATTTTGCCTTCCCAAAGGTAAAAATCATTAGATATCAGTCTACCATGGCCTGGTAGGACTTACTGAATCTGTTTGGGTTTGTGAGGCTGTGCTTGTTTATAATTACAAGTGAATTTTGTCAGCTAGAGACTGCTTTTCTGACTTCCACAATTTCCGTGTCTGTAGTAGTGCAATGTTGACACAATCTTAGATACAGACACAGATAAACTTCATTACTTGCAAAATATTTTGCACCTGGGAGATGGACATGGGTGGCACATAGGCCCATCATGAGGAATCTGTGTCAGCAGAGCCTTTTACATTGTTGATAAACTTCCTGAAGCTTGCTTATGTTGTGCCTTGGGTGGGATGACTGGCAGCTTGGTGTAAGTACATCTGAACAAGATAGCAAATGGGCCCTGACAGGCTGCTGGCCCAAACAGTGCTTTATGCTATGCTCAGACTGGACAACAACAATAATTGATCTATTCTAGGTCTTATACTCTTTTTTTTTTTTACTTTTTTTTTCTTTTTTTTTTTCCCCCCTTGTAACTTTTACTTTTAACTCAGCTTTTCCGAGGTGATCAACTCCTTGGTGATTCTGTGATCTAACATAACAAATGTGGCTATTTAAAATCTGAGTTCATCTGGAACCGCTTTCTTTGCATATTTGCTTTTTGTGAAAACAACAGCTTTCCAGTTGCTTTTGGTTTTTTCCTGACTTGCAGTCAATGGACACTGAACATTCCATAGAAATTCAGAACTTAGACTACAGGCGGTTTATTCATACCTCTCTCAAGTCAGTTTGCTGTGCTAGTCATAATGCTCCTGCTCTGTGAACTGCTGAGCCATCCTTGTAAAGGCTAACTATTTGTAGGAGTCATTTGGACTGCATGCCCTACTAATGAACTCAACTTTTACATTGCAAAATAAACTGCTGGATAAGTAGGTAAGCAAACTGTAGCTCTGATTATCATGCTGAAATGGAAGGTGCCCCCTGGCCTGAGGTAAATGAGCCTTTCCTGATTCACGGGTCACCCCCTGACTAACTATACAAGCTAGGGAACAGACAGATCTAATCTTCCATGATAAAGAATGAATAATGAATGAATATTTCTGGATCCACAACTTAAGCAACTTACCTGGTACTAACAATACAGACTTCAAGGGGAACAAATACACTTTTCTGCCCTACCTGTTAAAACTTT
Organism: Ceryle rudis; assembly: GCA_033439905.1. Classification (NCBI taxonomy): domain Eukaryota; kingdom Metazoa; phylum Chordata; class Aves; order Coraciiformes; family Cerylidae; genus Ceryle; species Ceryle rudis. Next base: position 67,022 of record JAAGNO010015731.1, read on the forward strand.
TCAGTGAATGGCCACCACCAGCAGCAGTTCATATCTCAGACTTTCATTCCCCTAAGAGGAACATCACATCTTTAGATTTTGCCAAACACTGCAACCTGAAGATCAGGTTTCTGCTTGCTGTAATCATGTCTCTCCTCCCTCCTCACAAGTCAATAAGACTGCAAAAGTAATACTGACAAATCCATGCTACTCACTCCCCAGTAGAGATTTCTTATTTTTTGCATCATGTTGGATATCTGTCCTGAAAAAGGTAACATCCCTTTTTCTACAATCAAGTGGATAAGTTCAAAAAGTTGTGAAATGAAGGTTACCCCAATTATAGGAAGGCCATTTCAGTTGGAACACTTTTGCAGATGGTGCCCTGCTAGCAATTAAACTTCCCAACCACAAGAGATATAACTTAAAAGCATTTTAAAACTCAAAGGACAAGAGGAAGATTCACTCATATTAAAAAAAAAAAAAAAAAAAAATGTGGTGAGGGAAAGCAGACAGAAGTTATCCTTGATAGTGGCTTAGCTGTGAAGTTATGTCTCTTCAGATGCTTAGCAGACTGTTTCTGACTGAGCCTGCGCTGTTCCTGTTCCAGTGCTATGTCCCATATAATCTTTGTCTTATAAGCTCTTAAATTCCAGTTTGATGATGCTTTGTTCATGCTTTGTCACCTTCATTATTTTAAAAATCTACACTATCTATATATGAAATACAGTGTAGCATGTGGGTGCTGCGGTGAACCAGTCTGACAGTATTTCTGGTATGCTTGCTAAATGTGGCATAGGACAGGTGAGCCTATACAGTGAAATACCTTTGCCTTGAAAGTTCTTTTTGAAGACTAATTTAGCAGGAATTGATGAAGGCCCTTTGTAGCAGAGGGAAAGGAGTTGTTTGCAGGTTTTTAGTATTGAGTGCACTGGGAGGCAGAGAGGGAAGAGAGTAATTTTTCTGGTTAGCACTTAAAGGATGCTTTCACATCTCCAGTTTCTCTTACTTAAAAGCTCAGCCTGATTTCTTGAAGCCATTTGATATAATGGCCCCAGTACTGCCAGCAGCAGTACTTCTTTCAGACAGGATTTCTTCTTAGAAAACCTCTTGTATGTATGATGGCCTCAACACAATCTCTACTCCAAGGTGCTCTTTCACTAAATTGACTGTTACTCCCCGTCTATCATAGCTCAATATCTTGTAGTCTCTTGTCTACAAGAAAACTTGCACAGACTAGATCTATCGTTACCATAATGATCAGGTAAGCAAAATCTTGAAATGGACTGTCAGCTCAAGATGTTGAGATAGAACCCCATAATTCACATTCCAAATCAACTAAACAGACTGCCTGAGATCATACAGTGAAGCACAGTGTAAATAGCAGATAATACATCCTCTCCAAAACCCCAGAAATCAGTTTCATTTCTCAATAAATGATGATTAAAATGTCCTTTAATATTATTAAAGCACATATGGTGATGTTCAGGCAAGAATTTTCTTGACAGAGCAGTAAATAAATGGACAACTCCTTTGCAAATGCGTTCAGGCAATGCCCCAGATAATATAAGGTCTAATAATCACTAGAATCACACCACCAACTCTTCCAAATGTCCTGGCTGCAACCCAGCCATAGTAATTTAGTTCCACCTATTTAAATTCCTTTTGTAGTTGCAGCAGGTCTGATGCTCCTATTCTAATAGAGACAGTGTGTCCACTGAAGGGCCTGATACAGTAGCTGTTTCCCCTTCACACTTTAGTTGTGCTAGGAATTACTATGCCTGCTCCAAAGAGCAACACTACCTTCTGAGAAGGCTAATTAAAATTAGCAAGTATGTTTCAGGTCTTTTTAACTGCATTCATTTTAGTGCTGCTGCACCTTCCTGAATGAGGACTTTTGAAAGGAGTAGCTAGACTTCTTACTGGCTTTTCCAAGTCCTCCTTGGGTCAGATTTATGATTTATTAGAAAGATCCAACCTGTCTTAGCTGAACAATACCACAACTTTCCCTCTTTTCTTCCTCAGGTATTACCTAACAAGGTAACAGAATGGAGAACAAACAGCAAAGCAACAGTGAGCTGAAAGAAAATAATCTGGTGAAGAAAAAAATGGTGAGTGAATTGCCCAGATCTTGTATCAACACATTTGTTTCTCTTTGGGGACTGGATCCAGAAAATTACTATTGGAACCTATATGAATATTTGCAGACATGGGTCCAGGGCTGTTTCCAGTCTGTCTTTGGTACCTGGACTGCTCATGGGCTTACCTCTCATTTTTTCCCATCTTTCTCTTTATATGCACATCTGGTTTGGAACCAATGAAAACCAAAACAGAACAGTTTGAGAAAACCAACTGGGATTACTTGACTTTAGGATAGGTTGAAGTCCCCTTTCATGAGAGGGACTGTCATTGAGGACAGTGGTAACATTTTGGAGGATAGTTTCTGTGCCTTCAAAAGGAAAATTTTGTGAGGATGTAGTCTGTGGAAAAAAAAGCTTGGATTTTTGTCTCTGACACCTTTCTTACACAAGAATTTACAAAACTGTGTATTCTTTCCCTTTGTGACATGTAAAAGAAGAGGAAAATTATGGTGTAGAGTTGGTTTGTTTTTTGTTTGGTTGGTTGGGTTTGGTTTGTTTGTTTGTGGGGTTTCTCTTTTTCTTTTTCTTTTTTTTATTCTTCTTTTTTTTCTTTTTCTTTTTTTCTTTTTCTTTTTTTCTTTTTCTTTTTTTTCTTTTTCTTTTTTCTTTTTCTTTTTTCTTTTTCTTTTTTTTCTTTTTCCTTTTTCTTTTTCCTTTTTCTTTTTCCTTTTTCTTTTTCCTTTTTCTTTTTCCTTTTTCTTTTTC